>JANJGK010002564.1:12500-17500 GCA_039081455.1 Macrobrachium rosenbergii | reverse complement strand
ATACCATTGAATATTGAATACCCAGAATGAATGCCCCTGAAAACCATTCAATACCCAGAATGCCCCTGAAAACCATTGAATACCCAGAATGCCTCTGAATACCACCAGAATATCACTGAATACCCAGAATACCACTGAATACCCAGAATGCCCTAGAATACCACTGAATACCCAGAATACCACTGAATACCCATAGTACCACTGTATACCCAGAATGCGCCAGAATACCACTGAATATCCAGAATGCCACAGACTACCACTGAATGCCCAGAATGCCCATGAATACCCAGAAAGCCCCTGAATACCACTGAATGCCCCTGAATACCCAGAATACCCAGAATGACCCAGAATACCACTGAATGCCCAGAATGCCCCTGAATGCCCAGAAAGCCCCTGAATACCACTGAATGCCCAGAATGCCCCCTGAATACCCAGAATGACTCAGAAGACCACTGAATACCCAGAATACCATTGAATACCCAGAATGCCCCTGAATGCCCAGGATGCCTCTGAATCCCCAGAATACCCTAGAATACATTACTGAATGCCCAGAATACCACTATTGTATACCCAGAATATCCCAGAATACCCCTGACTGTGTGTGTAATGGTATATCATTCCTTGTGGACTTTTCACCAGGAAGAACAAATCAACAACAACTGGATAATTGAAACCGCCATGCTGGGCCTATAATAGTCTCAAGCGTTTTATTCAAAGAAGGTGTATAATTTAATATTCTTTGAGAATAGACAAAACAGTAAGGAGAGAGAGAGAGAGAGAGAGAGAGAGAGAGAGAGAGAGAGAGAGAGAGAGAGAGAGAGGCACTTAATTTGTTCAATTGACAAGCATAGGGAAAGACAGCGACAGTTTGCATAACTTTTTACAAACATACGTCTGTTGGAGAGAGAGAGAGAGAGAGAGAGAGAGAGAGAGAGAATGCCGTGTTTTGACAGACACAGACAGATGACACTGCTTGTGACAGTGACAGACAGACTGACAGACAAGATTGCTTGTGACACACACAGGCAACACTGCCTCTGCCAGCGACAAGCAGACAGACAACAACATTGCTTGAGACAGTGGCAAGCAGACAGACAGCCAGGATTGCTTATGACAGACACAGACAGACAAGATTGTTTGTGACAGACACAGAAGAAAAAGACAAGATTATTTGTGACAGTGACAGGTAGACAGGCATACAAGATTGCTTGTGACAGACACAGAAAGACACAATTGCCTGTGACAGACAGACAAGACTGCTTGTGACAGACAGACAGACAGAGACACAGACAGTCAATATTGCTTTGGCATACACAGACAGACAACATTCCCTGTGACAGACAGGCAGCCAGACAAGATTGCTTGTGACAGCCACAGACAGACAGATAAGACTGCTTGATACAGACGCAGACAGATATACAAGATTGCTTGTACAGACAGACAGGCAATATTCTTGACAGACACAGACAGACAAAATTACTTAGGACAGTGACATACAGGCAGACAGACAAGATTGCTTATGACAGTGGCAGACACAGACAGCCAAGATTGCTTATGGCACTCACACACAGACAGACAGACAAGATTGCATGCAACAGTGACAGACAGACAACACTGCTTGTGTGAGTAACAGATAGACAGCCAGCCACGATTGCTTGTGACACAGACAGACAAAATTACTTGTGACAGTGACACAGAGACAGACAGACAAGATTACTAGTGAAAGTGACAGACAGGTAGACAGGCAATATTGCTTGAGACATACACAGATAGATAGACTAGATTGCCTGTGACAGACAGGCTGATAGGCAAGATTGCTTGTGACAGTGACAGACAGACAGATGATTGTGACAGACTGACAGAAAAAATTGCTTGTGACAGTGACAGACACACAGACAATATTGGTTGTGAAGACACACACCGTCAGACACGATTGCTTGTGACAGTAACAGACTGACAGACAAGACTGATGGTGACAGACAGGCAGGCAAGAGTGCTTGTGACAGAGACAGAGTCAAGATAGCTTATGACAGAGGCAGACAGACAGGACTGGCTATAACAGACATACAGACGGACAGGACTGCTCGTGACAGAGAGAGAGAGAGAAAGAGAGAGGAGAGAATTGCTCTCAATCCTCTCTCTCTCTCTCTCTCTCTCTCAGTATGACAATATGATTTAGGCAGAGCTCCTTCATAAGAAGCTTTCTTTGAAGAGTCCAAATGTCAGCAGAAGATGAAAGTGTTGGCAAACTTGACATTCGTCTGGAATCGACCGACATAGGCCTACAGTAGGTAGCCATGAAGAGATATAGCTTAGAACCTTTCATAAATTCCCCTTTCATTACTATAATAGTGACATTGCTTTCTTCCTGTCGTAATAATGAGAGAGAGAGAGAGAGAGATGCTTTCAAGGTAAATGAAGTGATGAATCTAGGTTCATAGTTGATCTTGGTCCTCATCAATTAGAGTCACTTTCAATCCATCTGTCCACTGACCAACGAAGGCATTTGGTGGACGTGACATGACATCCGCCCTGTAGCTTAGCTATTTATAGCTGGTGCTTGGTTGAAATCAATGTTTCCGATATGGCTGCTTACTGTGATAAAAAAAAGACAAACTTCATCTTCAGTAATCATCCGAATGCTTAGATACACAAACAAGCCTCACACAAGCTGATATAGATCATAAGCAAACCAATTTATTTCGATAATATCATCGCAATAGAAGCACACGAAGGATGAACTCGTTTCATATAGTCTACGCCAATCAAGCACAAACGAACGATGAGGTTTCGATACTTGTGCTTTTTCTCACTGTAAAGAAAAAGACAACTGGCTAAGCGAGTGCTAATAAAAGGAGTTTTAATCATTTCTTGCGTGTAAATTACCTGAATAGGGAATATTCGAAATAGCGTGAAATATTGATGTCTATGAAGCAGCTGTCTGGGGAAGGTGGAAGGAGCAACCACCTCAACTCAACATTAGGTGGAGGGTGGGAAATTTTTTTTTTTTTTTTTGACAGTGTCACGGCCGTTTTCTTTCAGAATACTTTGCTTATTTATATGATTTTTCCTTGAACATTCATATCTATAACTACTCAGTGACTGGGCAATTTCAGGAGCATTTTGTAACAAGTAACATATCGAGAAAAGTTTGAAATCTCACTGAGTTCCCGTCATCCATTGTGCTGATGACATATTATGTCCGCGCAAGGGGCTGGCCTAGACTTCCTTTTTCAATGAAGGCATTGGAATGGTACCTAGATAAAATGAACAAATCAAGGTTACAATCTGAAAGTAGTTTTAACTAACATGAAATGGAAGAATGATTGAAAGCAGGCCAGTAAAATGAGATATCTGATGACTAGGCCTATCGTTCGCTTGCCAGTGCTTCCCGTTCTGGAGGTCAACATCAATAAAGGTTACTTTTCCGGTTTCCGGATGTGCATTATATAACTTTGGTACCATAGTAAAGCTATTTTCGTATTCATTCAATGAAATCGTACATAGAACAAATTTTTAGTCATAAGGAAATCTTGTAATCTGTAAAGTTTGTGAGCGCAGGACTGTAGCAAGTGTAGCTTTGGGTATATGTACCGGAGAGAGAGCATAATCATTGAAACCCATCGCTCGTTCGTTTGTGTTTGGTCTGAGTAGACTGTTTTACACAAGCTCGTCTTTCGTTTGACTATACTCTCATATTATCGATTTGTAAAAGAAGGTATGGGGATTCTTTGTATATATCAATATTCGAATACGTTACCGAAGAAATAGTTTAATATTTATCACAATAAGCCAAGGGTATCGGACACGTTAACTGTCAGACAATCAAGAGCTACTTATGCGCAGTTGCCTCATCTCCAACCGTGGGTGGACAGAGGAATGATACCCACACTATTAGTTCTGGCCTTATAATCCAGTATATAAATCCGCTAACAAATACTCACTCACACACACACACACACACACACACACACACACACACACACACACACACACACACACGCATGCAAACAGGTGCATGTATCAAGAGCATTTTAGTCTATCTCCGTAGCTATATGCCTGATGGATGACAATTCCAGTCTAGGGTTATTCCTAAATCCGTTACTTGAGGTGGAAATCCTACAGGTATATATTTAGAGGATTTAAAAAGGATTTAACTTGATTATTTTCTTACGTAAGTGAATGATAAAAGCAAGTTATACATAAGACTACATTCTTGTTCAGTGGTCTGTTTGACCCGACATAGTATATAGGTCTAGGTCATCATCTTCGTCTCTCTGAAACCAACCTGAGTCACCTGCTGTCGTTACTCATTTAAATATAAAGCCGCATCTTAACAAGACAAAAACCAACCGTTAAACCTCTGTGGTTTAAATCAAACCAGATTCGTCAAACCACACGCCTGACAAAGCTTGGTTTGGAAGGTAAAAAGAAATATTTCTTTTTATATACTGAGGCATCGGTCTAATATCGTCATTATTTCCCGCGTTGGTTCTATAGCCTCCCCCCCCCCCCCCGGATCGGGCTGCCCAACTAACTGGCTTTGACCTCGTCTGCTGACAGGTCAACAGACTATATACAGGTGGTCCTTACTTTAATACTTTAATGAAGTTATTCCTATAAACACCTTGGTACTTAAGACTATGCCTTGATAAGTACTTAAATCAAGTTGAAGTCAGGATCGGATCAACGTACTGCATACGAACGCAGCGTTCGTCCTTTTTTTTCTGAGCCACCCTGTCATTCTAGCCTTGCCCTGGCACCCAATCACCCTGTGCTGGAGGACGTCTAGCCTCGGACAGGCCTCAGTGAGCCAGGAGATGATTTGAATTAACAACAGAAAGAAGCCTTGCAAGAAGAATTAGCCACCTGCAGGGGCAGGTACGAGGCTACAAATGAAATTATACCGCTATATAGGCAACAAGTGGCTAGTGACTTTCTTTTTTTCCTTAATTTTTAAAATCTTTACAATATTGACGGAGCAATAAAACCGCGTTTCT
>JANJGK010002564.1:0-10000 GCA_039081455.1 Macrobrachium rosenbergii | reverse complement strand
TCTCACCCTCATTCTCTCTCTCATCCCCACCCTCTCTCTCTCATCCTCACCCTCATTCTCTCTCTCTTTCTCACCATCACTCTCTCTCTCATTCTCACCCTCATTTTTCTCTCTCATTCTCACCCTCATTCTCTTTCTCACATCACTCCTCTCTCTCTCTCTCTCATTCTCACCATCATTTCTCTCTCACTCTCATTATCATTTCTCTCTCTCTCTCATTCTCATTATCATTTCTCTCTCTCTGATTCTCACCCTCATTCTCTCTCTCTCTCTCATTCTCACCCTCATTCTCTCTCTCTCTTTCTCTCTCTCTCATTCTCACCATCATGCCTCTCTCATTCTCACCATCATTTCTCTCTCTCATTCTCACCATCATTTCTCTCTCTCATTCTCACCATCATTTCTCTCTCTCTCTCTCATTCTCACCATCATTTCTCTCTCTCTCATTCTCACCATCATTTATCTCTCTCATTCTCACCCTCATTCTCTCTCTCTCTCTCATTCTCACCATCATTTCTCTATCTCATTCTCACCCTCATTCTCTCTCTCTCTCTCTCTCTCTCTCTCTCATTCTCACCATCATTTCTCTCTCTCTCATTCTCACCATCATTTCTCTCTCTCTCATTCTCACCATCATTTCTCTCTCTCATTCTCACCCTCTCTCTCTCTCATTCTCACCATCATTTCTCTCTGTCATTCTCACCCTCATTCTCTCATTTCTCTCTCATTCTCACCCTCATTCTCTCTTCCATTCTCACCCTCATTCTTTCTCTCTCTCTCTCTCTCCAGGAACAGTTAGTGGCGCTATTTCAATCTGCTTTTTCTCCCTTGTGTCGTCCTTCCTTCCTTTATTTCTCTCTTCTTATCCTTTTCAGGCTTAGGGAGAGAGAGAGAGAGAGAGAGAGAGAGAGAGAGAGAGAGAGAGAGAGAGAGAGAGACTCGGCCACAGTAATGGCGTTTGAATTACGATTTCAAATCACGATTTTTCATAACGGTTTTCGACGAACGCAGAGCTACAGACGCACAGACAGACGGACGGACAGACAGACAGAGTGAGAGAGAGAGAGAGAGAGAGAGAGAGAGAGACAAGGAATTATTTAGTCTTTGTTTCCTGTCTCAATTCTTTGCTCGCTGTAATTCTCAAAAATATACTCTCTCTCTCTCTCTCTCTCTCTCTCTCGAACTGCATAATACAGATAAAACGTCTGATGGCAACACTATCCTAACGGGACAATATAGGCGATAGCGGGTAAAAAAAAAAGTAAAAAAAAAATGGTTACGGTAAGAGTGAAATGTTGGGGGAGGGGTAAGGGGGGGAGGTGATGGGTATCTTTGGTGTATAAGGTGGGGGGACAGCCAGAAGGATGGGCGGGGGTGGGGCGATGGATAGCAGGGGGATATAGGGGAGGAGGCCACCGAACAATCCCCAGGCAGGGGAGTCAGCAAACACTCCCTCCCCAGCAGCCCCCCCCCCAAAATGCACTGAAGCCTTAAAAAAAGTGTGTAAGATGAGAGGCAGAAAGTTAGACTGAAAAGTATCCTAAGAGATACGCGGGATGCGGGGGAGGGGGGATACCAGCGAACAAGGACGTGCCCCAGGGTAGCAAGATGGGCAAACGCAGTACCCCTAAACCCCCACCCCAACCCCCGCACCCTAGAAAGGTCTCTTGCCCAAACGCAGCACTCGAATTATGAAAAAGCTTGTGCCTTCAACAGTCACAAAATCTTGGATCCATTAATCCATTATTATTATTATTATTATTATTATTATTATTATTATTATTATTATTATTATTGTTGTTGTTGATGTTATTGTTGTTATTATTATTATTCAAGTTAATAATAATAATAATAATAATAATAATAATAATAATAATAATAATAATAATAATAATAATAAGCTGATTTTATCGGTCTAGGCCTATTCCTGCTTTTAATGATCCAAGTTACGTCTTGTACAAAGCTAACGGAGAAATATACTCTCTCTCTCTCTCTCCTTGCAAATATCAGACGATTATAACGTCTGGTATTGGCGGAGAGAGATTTGGCAGCACAGGTCAACAACGATGCCACGTGTCTTTGTTTTTGTGAAAACAATTACGTTCCCAGTGAAAATATTTTAAGTCAAATGCGTTTTTTATGTTAGTTTTAAAACCACTGCTTATACTTTAGAATGCTTTCACTAGAGGAGGCTGTGTGTGTGTGCGTGTAGAGCGAGAGGGATACAGTAAAATGTTCTAAGCAGATATTAAATGCGGAGACAGTTTCCCTCAGTTTCACTGACAAGATAAATAACAAAACAAAGACCTTATTATATACAGTCGACTGACGGTGACTCTCTCTCTCTCTCTCTCTCTCTCTCTCTCTCTCTCTCTCTCTCTCTCTCTCTCTCTCTCGCAAGAACTTCCCTTTCACATCTTATTCTTTTGCTTTTCATTTAAAAGCCGTTTCCCCTGACGGGGCTGGCTCTATAGAAGAGACAACACGGGATAACTCTTACTTCACACTATAACTGCTCTATTATCAATGTATATATGTGTGTGTGTGCAGAGCTTATTAAAAATAATTTACAATATTGTTATTTATGAGAGAGAGAGAGAGAGAGAGAGAGAGAGACTGGTAACGAGCCAACAGTTGAGGTGTAGTCGACAAATGAACTAAGAAATGTCACGTGTGAATCGAAAGCTTTCCACCATAGTACTAATGACAGCATATACATATATACACACCAACACACACACGTATATGTATATGAAATCACTAATAAGAAACATATACATTTTTATATATTTTAAATCAGCACTTCCAAAAATTTAATTGGTTCCAATTGTGTCCATTTCATTTCCACAACTGGGTTTCAAAAGCCACCTGCTGATGCTGCTGCAGGAGGAGGAGGAGGAGGAGGAGGGGGGGGGGGGAGGGGGAGGAGGAAGAGGAACCTCCAGTATTGTTCGGCTCCATGAAAAGTCTTCGAAAGGTCTCCCAAATTCTCTTGTGTTCCAGAACTAAGAAGTCGATCTTTCACCCTTTGCTCAAATGTGGACGCAGCAAGAAAGTGACGGACAATAATATTCACAGTAATCATCTCTCTCTCTCTCTCTCTCTCTCTCTCTCTCTCTCTCTCTCTCTCTCTCTCTCTCTCTCAGAACTTTCCCTTCCCTTGTTATTATATTTCTTTCTAGTATGAACCCGTTTTCCTTTAGAGAGAGAGAGGATGGCTCCGTGG
Source organism: Macrobrachium rosenbergii (assembly GCA_039081455.1). Classification (NCBI taxonomy): domain Eukaryota; kingdom Metazoa; phylum Arthropoda; class Malacostraca; order Decapoda; family Palaemonidae; genus Macrobrachium; species Macrobrachium rosenbergii. The sequence goes on along the minus strand of JANJGK010002564.1, from coordinate 6,774 downwards.
ATGGAACAACTCGGGGAGATCACTTTGACATTCATATATAGGTGATGATTTGTAGATATACAGTACTTTTTATATAAACAGACTTCGTGACTGTAGCTGTTTATTTTAAAATGCCCGAATTTCAGCATTTTGACTTCAGTGTGTTGACGCCCTGGAATCGCTACAGGAATGACATTCTTTGAGGAATGTTGAGATAGGTCTAGTCTATGTCAGTATTTTAGATAGAGAGAGAGAGAGGCCACCTGACTAGGCCAAACCTTAGGCGTCACACTCTCTGAGGAGACAAACGGGAAAATGCTTCTGAAATTAGGAAATGATTTATAAAAATGGCAACTGGTTCAACGACTTTGTAATCAAACGGTTTTCTCAGATGTCTTTATTTTCTGTAATCCTGTCATGAGGGCTTCTCGGTGCTGTAGCCCTCTCTGCCGTGTTCGACCTTTTGCTTTTCTGATGTCAAGTTATGCTCTCTCTCTCTCTCTCTCTCTCTCTCTCTCTCTCTCTCTCTCTCTCTTCTCTCTCTCTCTCTCCGGAGACAAGGTTTTCACTTGAGTGAATGACGATGCCTTCATCTTCGAGGCTTGTGAAATCCTTCGTTATTTAATTTAATAATTACTTTTGTTGTTTTGAGGTTTACCGAGAGAGAGAGAGAGAGAGAGAGGCGGGGGGGGGGGGGGGCCGAGTCTCGTCTCGTCGAGAGCCCAGAGGAAATGGTGCACAGAGATCACCGCTGCGTTCGTGTGGAAGACCTCGACCCAGACTTCAGCTTCATTCAGTATTTGATCGCTGCAATCGTTGTCTGCAGAACTGATGAGATTGAAGTTGCTTCTACTCAATCTGAACATGAAAGCCTCTAATAATAAACGAAGGAAGCCCTTGTGCTGCACTTCGTGGCCCGCAGCCGAGGAGGACGAGTTGCAGCTGATGAAGCAGTGTGAACGGGAGAAGCGGAAACGTCATGGCGGCGTCTGAACGAAGGCGGAAGGTAGAAGAGGAAGGACACAACGAACTTTTTTACGTCGCTCAGAAACAAGGCAGAGCCTCAACACCAGCCCTATTCCCCGCCTTGGAAACAGAGATAGTCACGAGAGAGAGAGAGAGAGAGAGAGAGGGGGGGGGGATGGGGTTCTGGGGTGGGTGGATGACACGTGAATATAAGCGGCGTGCAGGGGAGGGGAGGGGAGGGGAGCCGTACAGCAATGAAGAGAGAAAGGGAACCCGAAAGAAAAAGCCCAAGATACGTACAGTAGATGAGGGAATCGAAGGGCAGATTGTCATTGATATTATTACTATTCCCCAATCAAGAGGCCATTCCTTCTCCTGAGGAGAGATGCAAAAATTGACAATATTCACCACAAAATTCCATCAACCTTCAACCGCAGATTCAAGGAATGAGCCACTTTACAAGAGTACAAAGAGAGCTCACACGAATCATATACTTGCTAACATCATAATTTATATGCACAGGAAAAAAGGGAAGGAACGAGTAAGATAAGTGGTGGGAGTATATACTGTGGTGGGTTTGGCACCTTTATTTATTTAATTATTTATTGGTCATGAAAGCAAGTTTCCATTTAACGCTCCTAAATTCCAGTGTCTGATATATATATATATATATATATATATATATATATATATATATATATATATATATGTATATATATATATAATTTTTTATGGGGCAAATGGCATAGTAATACACGTCAAGGAGAGGAAAGCGTTGTCTGCAAATGCATATAAATAGAATTTCGATTTAAAAAGAAGTTGCTAAAACTTTTGCCAGTACATGACATAGGTACGTTTCAAAGATATAATTCAAGTCCTTCCAACATATGCAACGCAATGCAAAATATGAAACATATGAGGCAAAACTGCCTAAAAGATCAGGAAGTGAAACCACCTCCACATTCATGACCCAGAGAGAGAACGGCGAGATATAGAAGAGGCACTGCCTCTACATATTCTCAATCCCAGCAGGACCTCCACACAACTGGGGTTGCAGCAGCGGACGGGGAGAGACGAACTGGTTCCCACCCATTTATGGGATACACAAATGAAAAGGCGAATCGACAGACACTAAATCGTCCTAAATGATTAGTGGAGGTGTGGTCAGGAGAAGCCTGAGGGGCAGAGGAGGGAGGAGGCTCTGTAGCAGCAGACAGAAGAATCTCACAAGCATCGTGATGTCAAGACAAGAGTCTTCAGGAGTGGAAGGACGGAAAGTTCAATATCAGAAAGAAAAGAAAAGATCGTGATTCTGGAGCACCTACAAGATTGTCATTGCAGACGTGAGGTGCCAATGAGCCTATAACTAAAACAGCCTCTAAGGAACACAGACAAAGATAGACCTACGAGTGAAAAGAGCAGAGCAGACCCATTGGGCGGAACCTACAACAAAGGCCAACAAACGGTAAAAGGTGAAATGCATTGTAAGGTCACAAATATCAACGTCGTGAATAAGCAAATCAAGTGCACCAACGTCATATTTTCAGTACATAAACACAGACGCACATCTGAGAATTCTTGTGTGCGTGCACAGGCAGGCGACACGACCGTGGGAAACCACAAACCCAGGGGTCAAATAGGGTCAAACCTTCTGACCTGATTATCTCTTATGAATAAACTTCAGCAATCAATCAATTGACCTGAGTGAGTTCCAAGAGGTAGTACCAGCGAGACTGGCTCCCGGGACGGAATAATGTTGGGCAAAAACGAGACCCGAACTTCTCTCTCAAAATGAGGGAGCCAGGCTTCATGCAAAGTAGAACGAAGCTTTGATGTTACGCTCATTTTTATTTAACTTTATTTGTAATCTGTTATTTTATTCATATTTTCTTATTCCTAATATTATCGTTTTTTCTTTTCATTTATCTACTTTATTTCTATACTTATCAACTTCATTTTTAAAAGTGCTGACTTCCATAAACATCTGTGAGAGAGAGAGAGAGAGAGAATATATATTATGAAATGTTTCATGCCGTTGTGGTGAGGATGACAGTTACAAGGACCTCCTCATTTCCCTTATGATATGACTGTGTTCACTTCACCCGACTACTGATCAGTTATCTCTCTCTCTCTCTCTCTCTCTCTCTCTCTCTCTCTCTCTCTCTCTCTCTCTCTCTCTCTCTCTCTCTCTCTCTCTCGGCCCCAGCTGCGACCCAGTAAAGTAGGCTAACAACCAGTTCAATAATCCACGGCTGAGATAAACAAACACATGCCAGATTTTGACCATGACCTTAAAGGCTCTCCTCCCTCGCCCCGGGCCCATTCGCTTGCGAGATGCGCCCCCCCCCCCACGTCCCCTCGCACCATCATCACCATCATCATCGTCACTATCACCACAGGCCCTTCATCGCCACAAGCCTTCCTCTCTCTCTCTCTCTCTCTCTCTCTCTCTCTCTCTCTCTCTCTCTCTCTCGGCCCCAGCTGCGACCCAGTAAAGTAGGCTAACAACCAGTTCAATAATCCACGGCTGAGATAAACAAACACATGCCAGATTTTGACCATGACCTTAAAGGCTCTCCTCCCTCGCCCCGGGCCCATTCGCTTGCGAGATGCGCCCCCCCCCCCCACGTCCCCTCGCACCATCATCATCGTCACTATCACCACAGGCCCTTCATCGCCACAAGCCTTCCTCTCTCTCTCTCTCTCTCTCTCCTCCCGATGCTGAATTAATGTACACTTCTATTCCTTCCTTCCTTCCCGCACGGACTTCTCCAAGCAACCTTTGAAGTCATGTCCCCGACCCTCACCAAATGCTTTCGTTCCCCTGCAAGCCATGTCAAGGGAATGACATCGTTTCAAATCAAGTGGTGTCCTCTTCTCGTTAACTCATCTTTCGGAAAGACATTAATGAATCTCAACTTCTGTAAGTGATTCGTTCTCAAACTGACTCCAATTAATCTTCAATATCCCTTGGAAGGAGGGAAAAAGGGCCCCATCTCTCTATTTACTTTAGGCGGCCACAGTCTGATCAGTCTTGCAAGAAAATATTCTCCTCTTATCCTCCCTAAGCTTTCTTCTCTCTCTCTCTCTCTCTCTCTCTCTCTCTCTCTCTCTCTCTTCCCACCTCCTTAATGTTTAACATTTCATCAGAGGCTGCAATATGTCGTTTTATACTCATAATCAGTTCCTCGTTGGGGGAGTGGGTTCCGTTCTCAGCTAGCACTCTGCTGGCCGCGAGTTCGAATTTCCGACCGGCCAATGAAGAATAAGAGGAATTTATTTCTGGTGACAGAAATTTATTTCTCGCTATAATGTGGTTCGGATTCCACAATAAGCTGTAGGTCCCGTTGCTAGGTAACCAATTGGTTCTTAGTCACGTAAAATAAATCTCATCCTTGGGGCCAGCCCTCTCTCTCTCTCTCTCTCTCTCTCTAGGAGAGCTCTTCTTCATCAGCTCCTCAGTGGTCTGGTTAAACTAAGATATACTTAACTTAACTCTACTCATAATCTCGCAGCGTCCAAAACATGATTACAAGATTCTCTCTCTCTCTCTCTCTCACAGTCAGTCTTCCAGAACACCAATTCATACAGTCCCCACCCAGTGTCTCTTTTTCTACTCTCTCCACACAACGTGGCTGATTCATACACCGACACGTCCGATCCCTCCTCCAACTGGGTCACTTTCATCTCTCTTTCATCTCTCCCCTACAAAATAATATCCGGTGTGCCACAAGGTACGGTGTTAGCTGCATTGCTGTTTGTGATTATGATTGCAGACATAGACAGTAATGTTAAGGACTCAGTAGTAAGAAGTTTCGCAGATGACACAAGAATAAGTAGAGAAATTGCTTGTGATGAAGATAGGAACTCGCTACAAAGAGACCTAAACAAAATATATAAATGGGCAGAGATAAATAGGATGGTATTTAACTCGGATAAATTTGAATCAATAAACTATGGTGATAAAGAGGGAATGCTATATGCATATAAAGGACCTAATAATGAGACAATCACAAACAAGGAAGCAGTTAAAGACCTTGGTGTGATGTTGAACAGGAATATGTTATGCAATGATCAAATAGCAATACTATTGGCAAAATACAAAGCAAAAATGGGAATGTTGTTCCGGCACTTCAAAAGAAGAAAAGCCGAACACATGATTATGCTTTATAAAACGTACGTACGTAGTCCACTTGAATATTGCAATATAATATGGTACCCACACTACCAAAAGGATATTGCACAAATAGACAGTGTACAAAAGTCACTTACAGCTAGAATAGAAGAAGTTAAGGACCTTGACTACTGGGAAAGACTACAATTCTTAAATCTATATAGTCTTGAAAGGAGAAGAGAACGCTACATGGTATTCCAACCTTGGAAACAGATAGAAGGAATTACCGAAAACATCATGGAGCTAAAAATATCAGAAAGAGTAAGCAGAGGTAGATTAATAGTGCCCAAAACTATACCAGGAAAACTAAGGAAAGCACACAGGACATTAATCCACCACGCACCAGCATCGATAATGCAGCGTCTATTCAATGCGCTACCAGCTCATCTGAGGAACATAACAGGAGTGAGCGTAGATGTGTTTAAGAATAAGCTCGACAAGTATCTAAGATGCATCCCAGACCATCCAAGACTGGAAGATGCAAAATATACCGGAAGATGCCTTAGCAATTCTCTGGTAGACATCAAAGGTGCCTCACACTGAGGGACCTCCTGAGGCAACCCCCACGAACTGTAAGGTCTGTAAGGTAAGGTCAAGTGCTTCCTCGTTCATCCCATCTACACAAAAGTCTAGCCCTACTGAGCTATTACATATAATTATATTCAAGAAACCAAGTGGCTATTCACCCCATTTCGGGGCAAATCCTGGGAAAGCAGCCATTATTCCCACAACAACATAACGAGAAACATGAAGAAGAAAAGAGCTCCAAAGTTTCCTGACCAATGGGGGCGGCCTTAGGGGTAGGGTGTATGGGACGTGGTTGTGGGGGGGGGGGGGGGTGATGGGGGGAAGAGGAGACGCCGCAGAGAGAATGACCAGACTCACGAAAATGAACTCCTCCCTCCAATCAAACCCCCCGGATTCCGAGTCAGTCTCAGCAGTGATGAATTGAGGGCAGGGTTTCATACCGGTCTTGTTCCAGGATCCTGAAATGTTCCTTGGATTGATAGCAATGTGAGAGAGAGAGAGAGAATAGTTGCTGTTGGGACCCAGCACATTATAGTCTTCAGAATGAATCTTCACAAGACACACAGAGACTTGTGTGGGTCATTTCTTGCATTAAACGACTCCAAACCCAATCATGAAAACAGCAGTCAACATAAAAATATACTGTGGAATATACTGCTGCACAACATAAACATTAAGATCACTCTAAAAACCTCATTTTTATGGCGGGGGGCGGGGGGGGAGGTAATTTCTTTTTCACATCGAAGTGTCTCTTCTCTTGGGTCATCAGTGAACACCGCAATGACGAGAATTATGAACTCAGTCTGTCAGTCTTTGAGAGCAGACATGACGCAGCAACGCGAGGGAAACAGAACAAGTTTTCCGAAAAATCCCGAAAATAAGTATTCCTCTGCTGGAAGGACACAGGATCCTCAGGAAGACTTCTTCTGCCTTGACAGTCATGTCCTTCGATTTTTACGTCATTTTTTTTTCTGGTCACCACTGCGATTTATCGTCCTAAATAACCATGAGATTGGAATTCCAGTTTACAACAACAACAACAACAACAATAATAATAATAATAATAATAATAATAATAATAATTAATAAGCAAACCTCTACTTCATTTAGTCTATAAATACCAAGCA
>JANJGK010002562.1:0-121422 GCA_039081455.1 Macrobrachium rosenbergii | reverse complement strand
TCTCTTCCCCTTCCCTCCCCCTCTCCCTTCCCCCTCCCCCTCCCCTCCCCTCCCACTTACCCTTCCCCTCACTTCCTACTCCCCCTCTCTTCCCCTTCCCTCCCCCTCCCCCATAAACGGACATAAATTTCGTTAACTACAATCACAAATCGGTTACAATTTCTGCCAAAACTAAAAAGCATAAAATAAAAGCTAAAAAAATGTTAATCATGTCTACAAAAATAACAGCTTGGGCCCAAACATGGAAGGAAATGCTACGAGAAAAGAAATATATATATTTTTTATTTTTTGTAGCATTTCCTTCCATATTTGGAGCCCATGCTTTTATTTTTGTAGACATGATTCATTGTAAGAAAATCCTGGTGTGTCTCAAAAAATTATTTGTTTACTTTTTAGTGCGTTTCAATAAAAGCATGTTTAATTTTTTTTTATTTTTTTATTATTAAGTGAAAAATTCCATGCAATGTATAAGATATCAGAAACGAATGACGTAATTACTTCCTCCATATGGACTGAGAGAGAGAGAGAGAGAGAGAGAGAGAGAGAGAGAGAGAGAGAGAGAGAGAGAGAGAGAGAGAGAGAGAGAGAGAGACGCACAGACACCAAAACTCAGCAGAGCTACAGACGTACAGACAACGCACGTGAACAGAAATAAATTCCTTGAAGTTAATTTTAAATTTTCGCGTTGATCTCTCCAAAACACTCAGAGCAGAAAGCCTTAGAAATCATTTCATTTTTCAATAAAAACGACATTTCTCGCCACAAACTATTATTAAATATGATATTTTATATAAATATCTTTCAGTAATAATAATAACTTGAAGTGTATTATTGATTCTTAAGTGCCCAAGACAATAGTCCTTTTTTTGAGAATGCCCAGCAGACGAGAGCCAGGGCAGACGAATTTTGAGAAGGGTTCGAAGCGTAAAATAAATATATGACGATGAGATGAAATTATTAAAATTATAAATCGTAACTTTTTCGAATTCTAATATAGAAACTTTGGTATGTTTTAGATTTATTGTGGGTTAGATTGAAAGGTTGTATCTTTGAAATATTGAATTATTATATATCGAAAGCGTTCGAGTTATGTGATATGTAAATTTGCTATTAGTTATTTTATGTATAATTATCTAGCTAATTCCTGTAACTTTAACTAAGTAGCCTTTATAGCCAGTGAGTTATGATTTATGTAGTAATTCGAATTATTAATTGAACAGAGTTTAATTTGATGCATTACTCTTTAAATCATAGATAATATTCTACATAATTGGAAGACATTGCCAGTTACAAGTAATACCATTATTTCACATAACTCTTTTACATAATGTGGCCCTGACTCATTTATTTACATTAAGATATGATTTCATGCACATTTAATATCGATTCAGTGTAAACTGAATACATTTTATCATATCTGACGAATCCATTTAATTTCAGTTTCGTTTCCCTTAAAATGGTGTCAGGATAATATTTTACAAGACGACTTGAGAAAATTTGCCTAAAAATATCTAATTTGAGGATAAAGTGAGCTTTATCATTGCTCAGTACTTATGAATGGTTCATTTAATTCAATAAATGTCCGTGCATTGTCTGTTTATTGACTGACAGAATAATACATTGTGTTTTAATTTAAAATCAGTGTCAAGTTTCAATGTTCGTCTTGCTGTTTATTTTACCAGACATCCGTAGGAAAACACCTTTTAGAATTCTCAGTTTTGAACAAAATACTTCATTATTGGTGATGTTTTAATATAAATCAATATATCATTGTAGTATTCTTCTTATATATCAGTACATGAATAAATATAGATATTTATATATCAAAATATTGAAGCTTAGACAATAGTTATATGCTAAACGAAGCCTTAAGTTTGACAGTTGCTTAGCAACGTTTTTAAAATTAATTTATTTTGGCAATTTTAGCGAGATGAAACAATCATCTTCAGGGCTAAAGGAAACAAGAATGTTTTCGAAATCTATTCCTCATATCACATTGTTTAAAAATCTCTTATCTTTCGTAAATTTTCGTGTTCATCTCCAGCAAATTCTTCTGCTTTGTTTGAGTTGCCAAAACACTTGGAGCAGAAAGCCTTAGAAATCATTTTATTTTTCAATAAAGACGACAGTATTTGCTGCAGACTAGTATTAAATAGTATATTTTATATAAATGTCTTTTGACAGTAAAAATATGAAGCATATTAATGATTTTTTATTGTACAAGACAATAGTCCTTTTTTGAGAATGCCCAGGAGACGAGGCACAGGGCAGACGAATTTTGAGAAGGGGTCGAAGCATAAAATGAAAATACGACGATGAAATGAAATCCTTAAAATTATGAATCATAACGTTTTAAAATTTGAATGTAGAAACTTTGGTATGTTTTAGATTTATTGTTGGTCAGATTAAAAGGTTTTAGCTCAAAGTCATTATATATCAAAGGCGTTCGAGTTACTTGAGTTGCATTGGTTGCTATTAGTTATTTTATATATAATTATCTAGCTAATTCCTATAACATTAATTAAGTAGCCTTTATAACCAATGAGTTATGATTTGTGTAATAATTAAATTCATTAATTGAACAGAGTTCAGTTTGATCAGCACTCTTTAAATCATAGGTAATATTCTACATAATTACAAGACATTGCCAGTTACGATGTATACCATTATTTCACATAACTCTTATACATAATGTGGCCCTGACTCATTTATTTACATTAAGATATGATTTCATGCACATTTAATATCGATTCAGTCTAAAGTGAATACATTTTATTATATCTGACGAATCCATTTCATTTTAGTTTCGTTTCCCTTAAAATGGTGTCAGGATAATATTTTACAAGACGACTTGAGAAAATTTGCCAAAAAATATCTAATTTGAGGATAAAGTGAGCTTTATCATTGCTCAGAACTTATGAATAATTCATTTAATTCAATAAATGTCCGTGCATTGTCTGTTTATTGACTGACAGAATAATACATTGTGTTTTAATTTAAAATCTGTGTCAAGTTTCAAAGTTCGTCTTGCTGTTTATTTTACCAGACATCCGTAGGAAAACACCTTTTAGAATTCTCAGTTTTGATCAAAATACGTCATTATTGGTGATTTTTTAATATAAATCAATACATTATTTTATTATTCGTCTTATATATCATTACTTGAATAAATATAGATATTTATATATCAAAATATTAAAGCTTACACAATAGTTATATGCTAAACGAAGCCTTAAGTTTGACAGTTGCTTAGCAATTTTTTAAAAATTAATTTATTTGGCAATTTTAGCGAGATTAAACAATCATCTTTAGGGCTAAAGGGAACAAGAATGCTTTCGAAATCTATTCCTCATATCACATTGTTTAAAAATCTCATATCTTTCCAAAATTTTCGTGTTCATCTTCAGTAAATTCGTCTGCTTCGTTCGAGTTACCAAAACACTCAGAGCAGAAAGCCTTAGAATCTGTTTTGTTTTTCAATAAAAACGACAGTATTTGCTGCAAGCTAGTATTAAGTACCACACTTTATATGAATATCTTTCAATAATAAAAACGTGAAGCATATATTTGATTTTTTAACGTATAAGACAATAGTCCTTTTTCGAGAATGCCCAGGAGACGAGGCACAGGGCAGACGAATTTTGAGGAGTCGAAGCATAAAATAAATATATGACGATGAGATGAAATTCTTAAAATTATAAATCATAACTTTGTTGAATTTTAATGTAGAAAGTTTGGTATGATTCAGATTTAATGTGAGTTAGATTGAAAGGTTTTAGCTTTGAATTATTATATATCAAAAGCGTTCGAGTTATGTGATCTGTATGAGTTGCTGTTAGTTATTTTATATATAATTATCTAGTTAATTCCTGTAACTTAAACTAAGTAGCCTTTATAGCCAGTGAGTTATGATTTATGTAGTAATTCGAATTATTGATTGAACAGAGTTTAATTTGTTGCATTACTCTTTAAATCATAGATAATATTCTTCATAATTACTAGACATTGCCAGTTACAAGTAATACCATTATTTCACATAAATCTTTTACGTAATGTGTCCCTGACTCATTTATTTACATTAAGATGTGATTTCATACACATTTAATATCAATTCAGTCTAAACTGAATACATTTTATTATATCTGACGAATTCATTTAAGCTTAGTCCCGTTTCCCTGTAAATGATGTCTTGATAATATTTTACAAGACGACTTCAGAAAATTTGCCCAGAAATATCTAATTTGAGAATAAATTTAGCTATATCATTGCTTAATACTTATGAATATTTGATTTAATTCAGTAAATGTCCGTGCATTGTCCGTTTATTGAGCGATAGAACACTACGTGGTGTTTTAATTTAAAATCTGTGTCAAGTTTCAAAGTTCGTCTTGCTGTTTACTTTACCAGACATTGAAAGGAAAACACCTTTTAGAAATCTCAGTTTTGATCAAAATACGTCATTATTGGTGATTTTTTAACATAAATAAATATAGTATTGTATTATTCTTCTTATATATCATTACGCGAATAAATTTAGGTATTTATATATCAAAATATTTAAGCTTAGACTATAGTTACATGCTAAACGAAGCCTTAAGTTGGACAGGTGCTTAGCAATTTTTTTAAAATGATTAATTTTGGAGATTTTAGCAAGACTAAACAATCATCTTCAGGTCCAAAACAAACAAGAAAGATTCATTAATCTGTGTCTTATATTCAGTCGTTGAGATTCGTTGTTATATAACGTAAAATCGAAGATTGAATGTTTACGTAAACCAAAAAAGTTGCCAGTTACCTAATAAGTTCGATTTTTATTTTTTTTTTATTATTTTAGTTATTTAATTCCCCAATAGATGCCCATAGCGGCGCAGACCCCGTGAAATTCCTAAATACGACGAGCCTAAAACTATTACGAAAGATAGATTTTAAAATGTACGATAAATATGACGTTATATATGAATATTAAATATTGAATTCAATATATGAAAGTTTGTATTGAAAATAATTCGATTATATTCAATCTCTATGTTACGATGTCATTCATTTTTGGAAGCACGTGAATTTTAAATATACGATGAATATGACATTAGATATGAATTCTTAATGTAATAATTAATAAATTGAAGGTTATATTGGAAATAATTTCATTATATTACATAGATTATATTTAAAAATAATTATTTTTAGGCTTTTATTTTAGGCGCGTAATCCTTACCCCGCCGAATGTAAACAATCCCCCGGCGGACGTGATCTGTCACTCAAGCGTCTCAGTATTTACGGTAAATATCAGCTTATTTTAAACTTTGTTTGTTTACAATATATTGTTTTCGCTTCTATAACGAATCTTCGTTACTTATATACCGTTACATCAGTCGTACTTAACGAATTGACGAGTAAAAATACGAATTTACCGAAGCAATTTTTCAAAGTTGGGCGACATGGCTGACGTTCTCCCATGATGGCCATCGTATTTCGGCGGTATTTTCCTTTCCATTTTGTTTATGCCGATCGTAAGTGTCGTCCATTACACCGATAAGTCATTGGCACTTAATTTAAAGTGTCGTGGAATCGTAACATAGGTAGAAAGTGTCGTGGACACTTGTAAATGTCATGTAGAGTTATCACCTTAGTGTATTTCCTTACGAGGCCTCTAAGTCATACCCACCTTACAGTGACAAGTTGCCTTCATAGCGTACCATAAGGTACCCTAAACTGGGGCCTGTAGCATAAGGTACTCTAGGCTTAAGCCGGGTCCTGTATTCTAGGGTACCCTAGGTAGGGGCCTGTACCCCAAGGTACCCTAGGTAGGGGCCTGTACCCCAAGGTACCCTAGACTGGGTTCTGTACCTTAGGGTGCCCAAGGATGGACCCTGTATGTATCCAAGGGTATTGTAGGTTGGGGCTTGTATCCGAGGGTACTGTTGGCTGGGGTCTGTACCATAGGGTACCCTAGACTAGAGTCTGTGCCATAGGATACTCTAGACAAGGGTCTGTGCCATAGGATACTCTAGACAAGGGTCTGTACCATAGGGTGCCCTAGATTAGGGTCTGTACCATAGGGTACCCTAGACGAGGGTTTGTACCATAGGGTACCCTAGACTAGGGTCTGTACCAGAGGCTTGCTGATTGAGTAGCTAAGGCATTGTCATTGTAGGTTACTGTATATGCCACCTTGGTTTTATTCACCACATCAAGACTACTGTATAAATCTCAGTGTCTTAGTATAGGGTAGGTTTGAATTCATGGCGCCATTACTGGTAGTTGCTAGTATTAGTTATATTTCTGTCCATTATTTAGAAAATGGAATGCAAAGGCCCAGAGGACAGGTAACCCAGTGCCCTAAGCTTCCATAGACTGAAAAGAAAAAGGTAGTAAGAGTGATGGAGGTCTTAGCCGCAAAGGAATGGTGGAAATTTATAGTGTACTAACGAAAAGATGGGGGTTTAAGGTTTAGGTATACAAAAAGTTGGTTAATGTTTTCATTGTTAATGAGTTTAGTATGAATGTAGTGTGCATAAAATACCCAACCACTGTTTAGAGGTAATTAACAACTGAATTTCTTTTACAGATCTGTAATTGTGTACCTGGCACACACACTGCAATCAACCAGTGCTATGGCTGACTGCAGTTCAGAACAAAGGCTAAGTGTTGGACCATCTGTCTGCCCACGGAAAATTTTCACTTGTATAAATGGTGAGTGGCTCTTACCTGCCCATGAGGGTGGTTCAAAATTATCTTGAGTATCCAAATCAAATTCTAATAATGCTGTGATGTTGTCTCTTTGGCATACTTTAGTACTTTCCCACAGGCCTTACTTCATGTCCTTTTTACTAGGAGTACCCTGTAGGGGAGTAGTGGCATCAGTAATGCATGAGGTGCACTGTAGGCATTACTTAAGGTTCTTTGCAGCATCTCTTTGGCCCCTAGCTGCAACCCCTTTCATTCCTTTTGCTGTACCTCCATTCATTTTCTCTCTTTTCCATCTTTCTTGCCTCTCCTGACAATTGATTCATAGTGCAACTGCGAAGTTTTCCTGCTATTATACCTTTCAACCCTTTTTACTGTCAGTTTCAACGCTGAATGACCTCATAGGTCCCGGCGCTTGGCCTTTGGCCTAAATTCTATATTCTATTTACAAGGAATATGCTGCTGTTTTTTCAGAACTCGGATTGTTGGCTTTGATTATTGATGATGTAGGAACGCTCTCTCAGCCAGATCTGTTTTTCTCCAAGCAAAAACCAGGAGCGAATGACAGAAGTAAATCAGCAAGTTTTAGTAAAGAAATAGAGGCTGTTCAGTAAGATCCCTGATAGCTGGATAACACACCGCACACTTAGTGTTGTGGGCCACCTTTGTAACATAAAGTCTTTTCTGCTAGAAGCCCACCATTATCCGATTGAAGTTACAACTCTTATTTTCAGCCCTTAGCTGCAATCCCTTTCATTCCTATTACTGTACCTCTGTTCATAATCTCTCTTTCTCTCTTACCTTCCACCCTTTCCTAACAATTGACCCAACCAAATTGGTAGAGGCTAGAGCTTACCCCTGTTCAGTTTTGTTTACTGTGCTCAATTATAAATCTCAGTAACACTTCTTATTGAGATTATCTTCCCTTATTACTGAACTTTGGGCTAGTTTTTATATGCATGCATACTGTACATTCAGGAAATTTGCTCTGTTCCACTATAGGCACCATGTACAGCCTATTTCAAGTTCTGGAAACCCAAAAGAGATCTGTGGTACCAAATGGATGAGGCCCTGGTGTTCCTGGACATTCCTGAAAGGGCAGGCGCTTGGTTTTTTCACTAAACAGGCCTACAGTAATATTTGTTCAGATGATTAGCCCCAGATACTTTACTAGGTGTAATTCCTCAGTTATAGAATTAGATTCAACTGACACAATTAATGCTCGATCATGTGTGACTGATCCAACTGACCCTCAGAGATAAAATGTGTCGTTTATAACTTGTTCGCTGGTGGAGTTCTTAGTCAAATAAAAAAAATGGAAGTCAGTATTTTAAAGACTCTGTTTTTGATAAGCTTGTGGATTGCTCATGACAATTGACTGGTTTGTGGTAAGGATTCTCCGAGCTTTCATAAGCGAGGTTGGAATATTTTGCTTTTCAGTGTCTTTTGTGATTAAGATTGAGTGACCCAGAATGATATTCTCACGATTTACAGGTGTAATTATTAAGTGAGAACAAATGATGCAGTTTGTGGACTTGTTACTCTCATGTACAGTTTGTACAAATTTGATATTTTGTACAGAACTTTTTGTAGTCAGCTGACATTTCAAAGTAATGAGCTTCTACGCAGTGCACTAACCTTTTCATGTATGATAGTATATTGCATAGAATGCTTCTTTGTACAAGAAACTACTCTGAATTTGTAGCATTGAGATGAACTCTTGCAAATGACATTCCAGGCTGCCCCTTCTAGCAGATTGTTAATGCTTATTATTCATTTACAATGGTATATTAATTGTACAATATAGTATGCACTGGGATTTTTTCATGCATTTTAATCTGTCACTTATATATTTTATACTGCACAGCATAAGGTGTAATCTGTGTCACTTATATTTTACACTGCTCTGCCTAAGGTCAGGAGGTACTTAAAAGAAGTATATCTTGATCAACTGATGAAGGGAAGGTTTATACTATATCATTTTGCATTCAAGTGAGTTTTGCTCTATACATAAAGTTTCCCTTTGCAGATGCGAGTAAAGAAAATTCAGTCTCAAACCTTGGAAGCTGTCAGAAAAATACGATCACCAAGGGACCCCCACTGTCTTGCTCACATGTAACCCAAGGGAGGAATGGTCAAGTAGAACCCTTGCCCCTCCACCTGATTGCTGGCTTATGCCATCAAAATCTGGATTATCCAGGTAAGTCTTGAATAATTTGTAATGTGAAATCCTGTCCTATCTTTTTAGGAGACTGCATTAAGGTAGGGTGTAACACTCTCAATTTTTGTCACGAACATGAACATGAAAGTAGAGGATTAGGAAACTGTGGTAAACCGTGATTTGCAGTACTAAAAGAGTCTGAATTTTAAAGGGAAAGTTTTTATTGTTCAGTATAGATATTCATGTTCATGGAAATTCTGAATGAGCTGAAATGAACATAGACTTTGGCGGTAAAGAGAGACTGAGGGTTGATGCAATGGAAGTTTGATTGTAGGCGTGGAGAGTATTACATACTTTACGTAAAGTACTGAATTAATTGCGGTCTGCAAAACGTTTTGGTCATCCCAATTTTCGTTCCTTTTACTGTACCTCCTCTCATATTCTTTTTCTTCCACCGTACTTTCACTTTTTGCCAGCAATTGATTCATAGTGCAACTGCTTTGAGGTTTTCCTGCTGTTAACGCCTTTCAAACCTTTTCCTGTCAATTTCTGTTTCAGCACTGAATGACCTCATAGGCCCCAGTGCTTGGCCTTTGGCCTAAATTCTATATTCAATTCAAAGAAATCGAAGATTCTCCTGAAGGGGCCAAGTTCCTGTGCACAAACAACAATCCCATTTCAGATCGTGCAAGGTTTTTAAAATAATGAGCAGCTGAGGGTGCATTGAATTGTTATTGAGACAGACTGAATGGGGGGAATTATAGTGTTGAGTCAGATTGCTTACTTCTGATACTTGAGTGGGCCAAGATGACCCATTACCACCCGGATCCACATCCTGTAATGGTAAGGCCTGAATAAAAATAGAACTGTTCTACTGAGTTTGGTGTAAACGTCAGACCAGTTATTGCTTAACTGGATAACATTGAATCTGGTGCAGTTAGGAGCGCTTTTGCTTGCCACGAACTCCAGTTAAAAACTGCTGGTCTACAAAACTAAGAGTTCGTAGTTCTCTGTGGTGACCAGGATTCAGGATATTCTTTGTATAATTTGTATAGGAATTCAGTTCATATTCAGATGTGACACACTATTTACTGTAGAGGTTTTTGCTTTTATGTAGATGTGAGGATTCCTTGTATTGTGCGGTAAAACCTCAGTAGTGGTTAATTTCTCTTGTGGAATTTAATGTTGATTGAACTAGTTTCATGGTATATTGTAATAAGAGTAAAATCTGAATTCATTGAATGGAACGGTTCATTTTATGTGGAAATCCATGCTAGTTTTAGTGTGATGAAATAGGCGTATGATTTTTACTTTTACTCTGTTTTTCAGTACTGGTAACGTCCCTGTAGGGGGCAGCGCCATCTGTGCACCTCACGTGGCGCACTGTAGGCATTACTAATGATTGTCTGCAGCATCCCTTTGACCCCTACCTACACCCACTTTTTAGCCTTTTACTTCACCTCCATTCCCACCTCCTGTCTTCCATCGTACTGTCCAGCCACTCCAACTCCCTCTTTAGAAAGCCCCCCTAGTGTTTGGCTTCCTAGCCAAATTTATATAAAATCAGTCACATCCAACATGGAGCATTTTTTTGGAGAATATAGTCAGGTTTAATCTGATCACTTCTTGTTCATTTCTTGAATATCCAAACGAGAGTAGAGAAGAGGGAATTAGGAGCCACAAGTAACGATGGTACTTAGTACAGATCACAAGTCTTATAGTTCTTTGAGTTTCTAAGAGATTGCTGCCAAGATTAATGTAGTTATTGAGAGAATGAAATTTGTCCATACAAGAGTGTTACAACAGCAGTTTGATTCCTGGTGTGGTCTTCATGGAATGTAAAATGATTGCACAGGATATCTGTTCTTGATATGAATAGCCATTTCGTACTGGAAGTTTGTGAAGGGGAGGCTTCTTGATCTTGAAACAAACCTGTGAAAACCACTTGCCTGTTTGTGTAGAAATCTTAGGACACTATCAGATTAGGACACTTTTAAGGGTCACTTCAGAGAACCAAGATGTAAGTGAATCATTAGGGACACTTATAATCTAAATAGGACAGTTTAAGTTGTGAGGTACAAAAGTATTTCTGTACAGTGCCTTGAATTGATGTTACCAGGATCTGATTTAGTGTTTTCCTTTCAGGCTAAGCACCTGGGGAATGACACTCGCTTGGAGGAAAAGAAGAGTTACAATTCCTGTGTGTTTTATACTTGATGGGGCTGACACCTGAGGAGCCCTGTACGTTTTATACTTGCGGCCAAGAAGACCCATTTATCATGAGACCTGTTTATCATCTGGATCCGCATCCTTTAATGGTAAGGCCTAAATGAAACTAGAATTATTCTGCTTTGGTGTAAATGTGAAACTAGTGCCTTTGATTATCTGTATAACATTGAAACTGGTACAGTTAGGAACAACTTTGTTTGCCCATTAACTCCAGTTATACCTGTAAATTGACCATGTTGAACAATAGGCTTTATGAAAGTCAGGTCTGGGACTTTTAGAAGAATTTGAAAGCTGCTGATATTGTGCACAAGTGGTTAGTCTTTAGTCAACTGTACTTTGTAAATCTTTTGGCTATGAATTCTGTCAGGACAAGTATGGAGAGCTAAATGCTATCTGAAATGTTGAATAGTGTCAGTGGGAAAAGAAGAATTTATTAGATACTGTTGTAAAGTGGAGATGGGTTTCATTAGGACCACCCTGAGAAATGTCATCAGGTATTTTAGAGGAGGATGTGGGTTACAAAACTAAGAGTAGTCTTCTCAGGATATTCTTTGTACAATTTTGATACGAATTCGATCCATATTCAGATGACTTCTAGAAATTAGAGCTTTGTACTTGCGTGTAGATGTGAGGATTCCTAGCATGGTGTAGCAAAAAAGTCTGTTAAATGTAGGTATATACTGCTGAACTGCGATGTTCATTTCACCACTGAAGTAGCCCAGAAAGACTTTCAAAAATAATACTGACATTGAGTACAATTATGTACAGTCCATCTTTCAAGTGATGGTAACTACTGTATCTGTACATGACTGTGTATGGAAAGCCGTGAATGAGGTGAAATATGCATAGAAAATTAATGTGTCTTGTCTTAAACATTCTTGATGTCTGTTGAACTTACCCAATAGGTACATAAGTTTGGGCATAATCATTATTCAGGAGTACCCACTGTGCTGTCCAGCTGATGACATTCATATATAGGAGAATTCTGAACATTTCAAAATTGAAAGCCTCCACAACAAAGTGTTCTGAATTTTGAGAAAATTGCAAGTTTTACAGAAGCTCCCCTATTGACTGGCAAGTTAAAACCATATGGTTGGCTCTGCCACAACTCACAATACATCAACCATATACACATGGTTAGAATACAGTACTTATTTAGAATTAATGTTGCCGTGTGCAAGTTCACAGATTCAGAGGTAGTAAAATTTGCAAATACTGTAGTACTGCTAAAATGGCTGGTATACCCTGGACAGTTTATATCTGCAAACTCAGGGAAAAAGTCATTGACTCTGCCAACTGTGAATTCTCCACAGAAATTAACACTGGGTTTTGTGTGTCCCTGGCATTGCCAATATGAAGTATTAGCCTTAGGCATCTTCATAACGTGGTAATCGTAATCTCCAGTGATTTGTTTGTTCTGCCTGTGTCAATCAAACTTTGACTTTCGTGCTTTTCAAAGTTGAGCCGTATCAGAGAATTTTGCTGTGAGGTTGGAGCTCCTGAACTGTATTGTAGATTTGTGATTACTGCATTTGTAGTGAATCAGTCAGGACTACGTTATTATCAGACAATTTTGATGTGCAGAATAATTATAGGGAATTGGAGACAGGCTTGTATTATTAGTGGGCTGCTGTGATGTGCCTACATTGTTTCTGTAGTACCTTTCCACATTGTTACTGAATCAGTCGTAATGCACAGGGCACTTGTACTGACATGAGAGATAGGCTAAGATCATTAATGGATGACCTCTGACCTTTTAAATTCAATACTGAAGGACCACATTTTATTTCAGGATGAAACTAATGCAATAAAGAAGACCCATTTTGACATGAAGTTTGCTGGACTGAAATGTAGATGAAAAATTTATTGATAGTCCCCGTTTGACATGAGGTTTGCTGGACTGCAATTTAAGGTAAGTCGTCTTAGAAATTGTAGCCTTTCCTGTGATGTATGTGAGGTAATTTCAATAGAAAATGTTAAGTTAGCAGTTATATAGGCTCTCTCATTTTGTTTGATTTTTTATGCTTGTAAACTTTTAAATTAACATTTTCGAAAAATGGCTGTGGTGTGTTAAATATAGACACTTAATTTCTTATCTTTTAAAAGTGCAAGGTTTGGGACTGGCAATGTTTGGATATAATAATCGTCTTTCAGCTATTCCAGTTTAAGCAATCGGCTATCACACTTTCATTGGCTTATTTACATTACTTTTTCACCTTTTTAGACTGTTTTTCCCTTATTGTCTTGTCTTGACGATCTGGGGTTTATGAACCCAGCATGGCATCAGAACATAATTGCAATAACTCCAATGTGGAGATGAATTCACTTTGTTCTAAGGCTGCTGACACTGGTTGAAATTCCTTCCCAAAACTGAGAGAAGAATCCTGTTCAGTTTCACAGAAAAAAATTCAATGTAGAACTTAGGTTTTTTGGTTTTCTGTAAAAGAAAACTGTTGTGACAGCTTTGTCTGTCTGACAAGGAGATATAAGCTAACTTTAACAGTAAGTATCCAAATTCTGTTATGAAAATTTATATTACACATTACATTTTTGGCACAGTTACACACCTTTAGTGTTTTTCTTTTGTAGCATGTTTATACCAGCCACTTTTGGATGGTATATTTTCCAAAATTTTTTGCTCTGTTTTGACATTCATTCTGTGTAGTTTTTATAGTTTTCCTCTTTTTGATGTTTTCCCTTACTATCCAGTTTGCTTTCTGCTTCCTCTTGTATTCAGTGTTCCTTACCTAATCTAAGGGTACAATCTTCATAACAGAATTGATTCACTTCTCTGTTGTCTTTCAATATTTCATTTCAAGGGACTTTCATCCTCGTCTCTAGCGGAATTTCAGTGCTGCCTTCCATTCCTGGTGTTGTTTTCAAAACCATATCTTTGTTTCAAGTTCTCAAACCCAACTGTTTCTATGCAACCATCTTGGTTCCCTTTTGCCGGTGCGTTGGAATATGTAAAACCAATAGTCTTGTATTTCATCTGGTGCTAGATGTGGTCATTTTTGAATAAGCATTACTCTATGCCACAAGATTAAAATCAGTTTCATTGTGTGTTCCTCTGTCTCACATTCAACACAGGTGCTTTTACACCAGAGTTTGTGCCACAGATGTGTACATTTCTTGCGGTGTTGAAATGTCGGTTGAACCCATTTTCATTGAGGTTATTTTATTTCTGTTTGCATTTTTCCTGGGTATTGCTGTGCACTTCGTGTCTACTGGAAAACTTACAGATATGAGAATTAATATGTGCTCTGATCTTGAGCTGCTGTTGGGGTTCAGGTTAGCCTGGTGAATGTACAGCTGACATCTGTTGCTCTAATCTTTACTTATAAGAGTCAGAAATTCTCAGTAGATTGAATTTCCATAATAAAAATAATTCTAGTTCATTAGTTGTAACTTGTATGACTAAGGTACAAAGGCTAGATTGTAGTAAAAGCATATTGAATAGTGCGTTTTCTGGGATTGGACAATGTTATTGAACGTAAATACCTTTTTAAAAAAGTTCAGTGTGGAATTATTGGTAATTTTCAATTTTGAAATTTAATTCGTATTAATAGGAGCTTTGTTTTTCAGGAACCAGGATATTGGGAACTGCTTGCTGTCAAAGGGAAATTCCATCCAGTCTTTTGAAATACAAGTGCAGGTATGGCCATTCACAAGAACAGACAAAAAATATCATGGGCATTCTCCAGGAAACCATAGGTTCTTACTTGAGTCCACACATTTGTAACTAAAATGATTTTGTTAGGCATAGCCATTACTCACATGCATCCAGGTTGGGAGCAGTTATGATTTGAGGTTTTTTTTATGTAAAATTGAGACGTGATTGTTTTTCCCACTTTTCTGTGACTGATGACATCCAGAGGTTCACAGCAGATTTTTCAGAAAACAGACCCAATTCAAGGGAATGATTAGGTGTGCTTGGAACCTTTTTTATTACAACTGTAGTTTTGTAGTGACTTAAACAGGTAACTGTAAGTGCATTTGTATGGGTAGCTATTCAGTGTTTTGATTTTTAGGTTTGTTGGGAATGTGACTGTAAGTTAGCCACCTGTCTTACTGGAGACAAGGTGTACCTGTTGGTATCTGGTTTCAATCCTTTGATGCTTTTGAAAAAGAGTACTTCTAGAAATCTATATGGCAATAGCTTATGGTGTAATATTGCTGGATAAGGTACTCAAATGGTGATTATAACTATTCTGTGAGTGTATTTGTAACCTAGCGAGAACTTTATTTTACTGTAATTTAAATATACAATAGATAGAATATTAAATCAAAATGTTGGTATACAGGTATATGTAAATTAATGTTTTACGTATCCTTGTGATGAATTGTAATACAGTGAGCTATGGAGAATGTTAGCAGGGAATATGTAACAATAAAATGGGGTTCATAGTAGCCTTTTCTCTTTTACCATGATTGCTGTCACTTTGAGATCTAGATTTGTTTTATGTAGTTGACCAGTTGAACCATGTTTTGGATAGTTGGGCTTGCGGTACGTAAGAGTGGTTTATATCACGTCCTTGTAGTACATATATGAAAGAGGATTGTATCTAGCATACTCCCTTGGCGTACTACTTTTATCAGTATTTTTGTAAGGCTAATTTGAAATTGCAGTGTGTATGCAGCATGTCCACTGCAGGCAGTCCTTCAGATTCTCAAAAGCTGCTGCAATTGATCCCAGTGGACTGTAAATGATTTAAAAGAACTCAGTGTATACCTGTCATTTACTCAAGATCACTACAGCAGTTGGTGTAGATTTAGTTAGTTATAAATGGTTTGTTTAACCAGACCTCTGAACTCTTTAGGGTTCTTCTCGGGCTGGAAAATGAAGGGGGGAGAGAATACATAAAAAATTACGTAATTAAATAAATAAATAAATAATAAAAAAGGGGGAAAAATTAAAATAAAATAAAAAATCAAGAGGGAAAGAGAAAAAAAAGGGGAGAGATTATATTTGATTTATCAATTTAATTTTGTTTAAGAAGAGAATAATACTATTAATTGAAACGTTATTACCTTCTGCTAGAATATCCTTTATCGATTTATTTTGTAAATAGGTATTTCTTTTATTGGATTTGTGTGCGGAGTTGACATCAGATGACCATGTGTGAGTCTGGAATGTCCTATTCTGAGTCTTGTTAAAATTACTTCGTTAATGCTTTGTTTTTGGGTAGAAGAATGCCACTTTTTAACTTCGTTCTTAATTTGTCTTAGTTTGTTCTGAGGGGGTATATTTGTCCAATCATTTTGCCAATCCCTATAAATTAAAGGCTTAACTGATGCTAGCCAGTCTGATATGGGGGCTTTCGTAGTAGTTAGGGGGATTGTACAAGCCAATTTAGCAGCTTTATCTGCTTTCTCATTACCCTCAATGCCTAGGTGGGCTGGGATCCAACAAATTTGAACTTGAAGGCCGTTTGTAATTAACTGACAAATTTCCTGTTGGATATTTTGGATAAGGTGATTATTTGATTTAAATGATCTTATTGCCGTTCAATATGAGTGCTGAAGGAATTCCTTTTTTTTTTTTATATAATCTGGAGAGCCAATTGTATGGCTGTTAATTCAGCTGTAAATACTGATGATATTAGAGGGAAGCCCATTCGGATAGTTTCATCACTTGAATAGGCTGATGAGCCCACTCCAGCTTCATTTTTGGATCCATCTGTGTAGATTATGAAGGGATTACCCTTCCGTCTTACGTGTTCCATGGCATGTTGATGGTGCATTTCTGTGTTGAACATATATTTCGTTGAAAGATATGATAAATATGTGCATATTTTTGCCCTGTTTAGTGTCCATGGTGTGATCCGATATATTTCTTGGGTAAATTTAGGTATCATGTCATGTAAATTCAATAGATGATTAATTTTTTTAGTAAATGAGTTTTGATTTGGGTTATTATTTGTGTTTTGATTGAGAAATTTATTTGATACAGGAGATGTGCCTGCTTGAAGGGATAAGCCTCTTCTTAAAGTAATTAGATCTCTGTAATATTTTAGAGGCAGTTGGCCTGCTTCTGCTAGGATAGAGACAGTTGGAGATGAGCGGAAGGCTCCTGTACATATACGCACTCCCTCGTGATGTAAAGCGTCTAGAGATTTGAGAGTTGCTTCTGAGGCTGTTGAATAAATTGGACAGCTATAATTTATAATTGATAGTACTGTTGCATTGTACAACATTAACATTGCTTCACGTCTTCCACCCCGTTTGGTGTGAGAGATTTTCTGTAATAATGTAATGGCTTTAGATCCTTTGGCTTTGATATATTTAACATGATCTCTCCAATTTAAATGCTGATAAAAAATTATACCCAAATATTTAACACTATTGCACGTGTTTATCTCTTCATTATAAAGATATAGCTTAATGGTTTGTTGTTTCAACCATCTTTTGTCTTTGTAGAAGACAGTGCCATTTGTTTTATTTACCGACAACTGAAACCTACGGAGTTGGTCCAAGTGGTTATATTATTTGTTGCTATATTAAGTGTTCTTTGAGCATGTCTCAGAGAATAACTTGAATAATATATTACAAAATCATCCACATACAAACTATTTTGTACACCCTCAGGCAGGTTCACAGTAATATCATCTGTTGCCAGGGCAAATAAGATGCAGCTCAAAACACTGCCTTGGGGGATACCCTCCTCTTGTACGTAGCAATTTGAATATGTGTTTTCTGTGCGTACTTGAAATGTACGCTTTGTTAAAAAATTGTTGATAAATATTGGAAGGTGACCTCGAATATCGGATTTGTGGAGTTTGTGCATAATATTGTATCTCCATGTGGTATCATATGCTTTTTCTATATCAAAGAAAATCGCCGCTGTCAGCTTTTTCTTTTCAAATCCTTTTTTAATATGATCTTCTATTTGAGTTAACGGGTCTAATGTAGATCTACCAGCTATTGATCCCGATTGGGTAGGTGATAAAATTGAGTGTTTTGTTATGACACTTGTTAATCTCAAACTAACCATTTTCTCCAACAGTTTGCACAAGCAACTTGTTAGAGATATTGGCCTATAATTAGTGGGGTTGCTAGGGTCTTTCCCTGGTTTACTGATGGGTATGGTTATTGCATGTCTCCACTTAGTTGGGAAGACATGCGTTAGCCATATTATTATATAATTTTAATAAGAATTCTCTAGCTAGTGTAGCTAAATTCTGGATCATTTCAAAAGAAATGATATCATATGCCCTGGAGCTAATGATCAACATGATTTTAGGGCAGTATTAAGTTCATTCATATTGAATTCTTGGTTATAATCAAGGTCCTCATCAGTTTCAAAATTAAGTGTATGATTCATTTGTTGTGTTCTAATTCTTTTGAAGTGTTCATCTGAATTAGAATAAGCACTAATATCTTCTATATGTTTGGCTAATATATTTGAAATATCTTGTAGGTTATGATTTAGTTTGCCATTATATAGTATTGGGCTTCTAGGTGGTCTTACAAGTTTACCATGGATTTCACGGATTTTGTGCCATATTTCCTTAATTGAAGTATTTGGTGACAACTCCGATATATAATTTTTCCACGGCTGAGCTTTTTCGAATATTCTTGTTTTTCGAAATTTTGCATTATATTTATTGCAAAGTGGTTTAATGTGATCAATAGTTATACTTATAACTATTATCTTGTTTAGTTTGTTTATATTACAAGGGCCTTTATTAAGGGTGTTTGATCTAGACTTTACTCTACACAAATTACGTGCTAGTGTGTTTGATGTGACTTTAGAGAGATAAATTGTTAGACCACCATGGAATGGGGGATATATTAGGGCTTGAAGAAGTTTTGGGGATGCATTTATCTGCAGCACTGATTACAAAACTGGAAAAGAAATCATTTGTGACATTATTGTTTTGATTTAATGGGAAGGGAGGGATATTTCTAGTTTGTAAATTGTATTTATCCCAATCAGCTTTCAGTAAGTTATATTTTATGGGAAATGATTGTTTTTGGTTGTTCAAATAAGTCAAAACAATTGGAAAGTGATCACTAGTATATGAGTCGTCTAGGACATTCCATTCCAGTTTTTCAGTTAATTCCAGTGAGCATAATGAAATATCTATTGAGGAGAAGGTTAATTGAGTTTTTGAGAAGTACGTTGGTGAATCACTCATTCAGGCAATGTAAATTCTGAACATTTATACAATCCTCAATGTTTGGTCCGACCAAGTGACTAGCATGTGCGCTGTCCCACAATGGATTATGGGCATTAAAGTTGCCTACTATTAGTAAGGGGGCCATTTACATTATTTAGTATTTGTGGTGAATCACTAAAGTTTGAGTTAAGATTTGGCTGATTATATATATTTAGTATAGAGATAATTTGATTGTCTGGCATATGCAATTTGATTGCCATTATTCGATATGATATTGATGTAATATTTAAGGGTTCATAAGTTGAATCATTATGAACATACATAGCTGTTCCTAGCTTGCTATCCGCTATTGGTAAGTGGCAAGCTAATTTATAGTTTCTAAAGTTCTTAAGAGTTGTACCAATATGCTGTAGACATATGCAAACAGGTTTATGTTCCTATAGTATTCTCTGGATTTCACCTAGCCGAAGCCGAGTAGAAAATCCATTCGTGTTCCGCTGAATTATTTTATTGGTCATTGTTTGGTGGGATTGGCATTAGATTTTGTAAGTTCATTGATGATTTAGCTATATCCCGTAACATTTTAAGGGAGTTTGTGTTGCTTTGTGGTTTCTTTGCAGCTAGGTTTGATTGCTGAATATTTGATGCATTGATCGGTTCTTCTTCATATTTCCTTATTAGCAAATCTGTTTGAGTTTTGATCATGTTTTTCTTTAGTTTTGAGGATTCCGAGCATAGTTCTCCATCTTGATGGAATGTTAAAGGGCATT
Organism: Macrobrachium rosenbergii; assembly: GCA_039081455.1. Classification (NCBI taxonomy): domain Eukaryota; kingdom Metazoa; phylum Arthropoda; class Malacostraca; order Decapoda; family Palaemonidae; genus Macrobrachium; species Macrobrachium rosenbergii. The sequence continues at coordinate 101,452 of JANJGK010002562.1, read as the reverse complement.
TTCGGAACCTAGTAAAGTTATTTATGAAATTTCGGGTTATATTTTCATTTTTGTTAGGTAAACAATTGTACGTTATGATGAAACTCTTGACATCCGCAAGATAAATCATGTTCCGAGTGTTGAAGGAATGGTTCTGTTCTCTGGGTCCCAATTATGTTTCCATTACTGGATGTTGAAATATTTTTGTTAGGAATTTCTGGTATAGGTATATTGGATCTCCAATGTGCTGGTATAAGATTTTGATTTGAATTTTTAGTTTTATTATTATTATTATTCTTTGGTCTTGTTGAGGGTTGATTTGATGTGGTTGTGATTTGATTAATTTTATGGGTTTTTGATTCTTCAGTGGGATGTTTAATTGAAGGTTTCTGCGTTGATTTTGGTGATTTCTGCGTTGATTTTGGTGATGAGTGTTCAGAAGAGTTAGTTGATTTATCCATATTTGGGGAATCGTTATTTATATTTGTCTTGGATTGTGGAACACTATGGATTTCCACTTGTGATGCAGTTAATGTAATCTGTTTCGGATTAATGGGTGAGATTGGGGTTTTGCTGGATCGATCTGTGAATGGAATGTTAGGTTTTTTTACCCTTAGGGGGAGTTCTGTCAATTACTTTCCTTTTTTTATTATGGTTATTTTTGTCAGTTAAGTTTTCTGTGGATGATGTTAGTGCATTATGAGTTTCCAGATGTGGATCATTAACCTCTGTTGATTTTTCCATATCACTGGAATTCGTCTCAGAACGATTAACAGGGCTTGTTCTGAGGAGGTCTGTTGCAACTGTACTCTTGGGCTTTTATGAGTAGTAGAGGAGGGGAAGAGGTGTGTCTCAGCTATTCTGTGTTGAGATTCTGTATGTTTATTATGAGTTGTTAAAGTATTTGAATATGAATGGCATTTTACTGGATCATTGATTCCTCTCACCTTCAGTTCGAGTTTGGCTTCGTTAACGGGCATACCAGTTCTGTCCATTAACATTTGTAATTCTGTATAATATTGATAAAATATACAGTCTTTAGATTTAGCATGATGATTTAATTTGCAATTTACACATTTGAAGGTTTTGCATTTCCAATTTGTTGTGTGGTCTTCAGAACATACAGCACATATAGCGTTATTTCTACATCTTTTGGTTGAATGGCCGTATTTTAGACAGTTAGAACATTGGAGAGGTTTAGGGCCAAAGGGGCAAACCTCTCTATTCAGCCCCAGAATTTTTATTTTTCGTGCTAGTTCCCGGTTTGTAAATTTTATTTTGACTATTTTAATATGTTTATTTGCATCCCTTCTACGTGGGACAGTATATAATTCCAAGTCATGTATGTTGTTGTCTCTTAAGGGAGCCAATTAAGATCTGTTTTGATGGTAGCTCTTTTTCATCATTGTCTGGGAGCATTACTGTTCCTTGTGTATAGTTTAGTGTTTCGTGGCTGGTTACTGTTACTTTTATTTCGTTTATGTTGGTTATTTGGAGAAAGGTTGTTGATTGGGCTTTGGTTGTTGTTTGTATTAGCCATTCATTGTTTTTGATATGTCCACATTCCGTGTCTTGAGTGGGGTGTATATTTAATAATTTATTCTCTAAAATGGCTGGTGAGATCTGCTTTTCTGCTTTTAATATTAAAAATCTGGACCAATTGTCTGGTCCAAAAATATGTTCAGAATGAACTCTACTCTTTCTAAAATGTTTAGATCTCTCTGGCGGGGTCGTTTGGGTCTTCGCAGGTAAGGCATACCTGCCAAATGTATAACAACAACAGCGAGATAAAATCATTTCTCCCATTACAGATATCAAATAAAACCTTTTTCGTTACGCAGAATTCCAAGTCTATTACATAGGTTCGTGATTGATAATGTTTTTTTAAGCAATTACAAGAAACGGAATCAGATTTTCTATCAGTATGGCATCTCATTTTGGTGGCGTTGCCAGTACTCCACACACGGATCCACGTGCGTTTAAATCCACGGATAAGCAGCTTAGATTTTCTCTAAGGAGCACTTTCGGTGGTCACGGTCATCATGGTATATTATGTCTGGAGGCATTTCTCGTTTCTACGTATACCTTGATTTCGTAACATCGTAGGTAAAGAATAAATTGGTAAGCAAGGAAATATGAAATAAAGCATAACATTAAGTTTGGCAAGAGAAAATAAACATTCGTATACAGACAGATCTCTGTCTCTCTCTCTCTTTAAGAAGGTTGATGGGCGCAAATTTCTCTTGGAAAGGCAAGATGTAACTGTAGCTCGGTCAAGATTGTTGAGAGAGATGAAGCGTCGCAAGGAGTCAGGGCAGAAATTCGTGTATCTCGACGAAACTTGGGTCAATCAAAATTACACTGGGCTCAAGTGAAGTCTTATATGGCGAAAAAGAATACGTTCAAACTGGCAGACCTTAAAATTTTAGTGCAAGAAGCATCGAACAATGTCACGGCGGAAAACTGGAAGAATGCAGCGAGCACGTAGAGAAAATTCAAAAAGAGGATGCCCGGCAAGATGTGGCTGTAGACAAGTTGGTTGACAGTTTTGTCATCAACATAGCTGATAGCTCTGATGACGAGTTTTCTGAATAAATTGTATATAAAAAAGAGAGGATTAGGCCTACAGGGGAAACCTCTCTCGAAAAAAAAACGCACCTTGACTTTGATTGAAAAAAAATAGTCTTTTAAAACTTAAGATGATCGTCACTCCTCGTTATAGATAATATATAGGCGACAAAGAAGTTTATTTTAATTCGTAATTCGAAAAATGAACAAGAAATATAACACCTATTTCTATGGCATTAATTAAATACTTTTAAGTGTCTAATTGTGTAATAATGATAAATGTACATCCATCTACAAGTACTGACAGAATAGATAAGGTGATCATATGTAATGTGATCATATGTAAAAAAAAAGCTGTAAGATTTAGAAAAGAGAGAGAGAGAGTGAGCAGGGCGGAGTAGGAAGGAGATTAAAGTACCTGGAAATCAAAAGCCCCGAAAATCTTATAAGTATAGCCTCAGGGTTTGTCTCGAAGACATTTAAAGGTCTGTCACACATGTGTCAGTTGCCTGCTTTCGTAAAACTGGCAGCAGGGCAGATCTTTAAAAGCCTCGCCAGAGAGATCTATTCGTCGTGGCAAGAGTATAGTGTTGGATTGAGTCGATAGTTATTTCTTTTTAATTTTTTCACATTCATCGGTGATGAACTCTCTTGTGTTAATGGGGTTTAAGGGGGATTACTTGTCTCTATTTTAGAGCTATTGTCCTTTACGTATGGTTCCAGTGTTACAATACTGGAGTTTACCAGTTTGTTTTTATTTATTTCTTTTTGACTTTCTAAACTCTCTGAGTCTTGTTGTAGCATTTATATCTATGCTAAGGAGATTCGGGAGTGACGTTCCATTAGTCATCGACTGTGCCAGAATTTTACCATCATAGGGTCCAAGGATATTTCAGTAATAATATCTTCATGACTACTTTGCATAAAGGATATGAAAAAATAATAAATAAATCTTGAAAAGATATCATTGGCTTTTTATGAAGTTGAATGTTCCACTAATGGCACAATTGGGAACTGACTCCCAAATGTCCGCGTCCCTACCCCACCCCAAAAGGGGGATGGCACATCGTGATTGGTATGGCCCAAGTGTAAGCAAAACCCGCTTGCTAGGACTGAGTGTATCGTAATAATACGGTCATCGCCATCCTAATCACAATATGGGCTAACCGGACAGAAAGCCGAGAGTCCTATTCCTAGAACCAGGGCCCCCTGGAATCCGTGGTCCAGCTCCACAGAACATTATCAGGTAGATGATGGTTCTACCACACTTCCCACTATTTAGCTTCAGATTCAACCTCACGCCATGCTATGATATGTTTTCCTATTTATTAATTTTGGTAATTTTGACAAAAGTGGAAAAATCCACAAAATTATTCCTAAAGTGTATATTATTATATATGTGGGACATTTGGGATCAAACTTAGAAAAAAAAAAAAAAGATAGATCCTATGTTTGAGAGCCCCCCTCACCACGTCAAGGTGGTCCCAATTTGAGGGGGCACTGATTATGGGTGCTTGGAATCTTGTTTTTATTACCACTATAGTTTTGTAGTGTTTTGATCTTTAGGGCTGTTGGGAATGTGACACCTAAGTTAGCCACTTGTCTTACTGGAGACAAGGTGCACCTGTTGGTATCTGGTTTCAGGCCTTTGATGCTTTTGAAAAACATTACTAGAGATCTGTGTGGCAATAACTTACGGTGTAATATTGCTGGATAAGGTACTCAAATGGTGATTATAACTATTCTGTGAGTGTGTTTTTAACCTAGCGAGAACTTTATTTTACTGTAATTTAAATATATAGTAGATAGAATATTAAATCAAAATGTTAGTATACAGGTATATGTAAATTAATGGTTCACGTATTCTTATAATGAATTGTAATGCAGGTTGGCCATCACTAATCCGGCAATCAGTAGTCCGGAACAATCAGTAATCCGGCACAAATTTCGGCTAGAGTAATTTCCAATGTTTCCGCACTAATTTTCACATTTCCCGGGTCGCTGCGCTAACTCGCTTGCCGGCCGCTTCGATTTGGTGGCGCAGTGTGCTGCTTCAACAAACTGGCAGCCTAGCCTACATTATACTGAACTCTATTCACATATTAACAGTATTATACAAACATCAACATAACGAATGTGCATCTTTTTCATGGATCTTTTAAAAAGTTATACTTTACTACATTGTTTCCAATTGCACATATTCTCATATTGCTTTTGTATTATAAATTTCGATCAATGTTTTGTTTTGGGAATCGATATCCCGGTGTTTATTTCGCCGCATTTAACAAAGTTCAAAGCGCTTTTCTTGCTTCTAGTTAGCGTAAATGAATATGGATACTTTATTTATTTGGGACACGGATATTTTTTGTTATACAAAGTGTTTTTAAGTCGAAATATAACTTAAATACGTTTCGTTGGGAAATTAATTTAGCTATTTTTTCGTTAATATATGACGTTTGTGGGAATCGCGGCTGGCCGTTTTGGGGGCATGTAAGTTTTGTGTAAAAACAATCAAGTTTCCGTTCGCTATTTTCTCTTGATATCATAATACGAGCTTTATGTACCGTATTTGACGGCGTATAAGACGCACTTTTTTAATAAAAAAATGGCCTAAAAAATCCCCCTGCATCCTATGTACATAATGTAGGCTCAAAATTTAAGAATTTTGGCCAAAATTATACATGAAACGTCACGTAGATGTTGTAGCCTAGCCTAACATTCGGTGTTATCCTAATAACCTATTAAAAACCAAAGTTTATTATAATTATTTATCATCATCACACTTACCATCATCGCAATTACTGCTGCTAGTATTATAATCAATATCTACGTTGTTATTATCGATATTTTCATTAAAATGTGTTAATATCATTATCGTTGTCTACAGCGCATCGCCGCATTCCACATTTACAGACTTACAGTACGTGTGCTGCCACCTATTGGTGATTATCTCGAGAGCTTTACGGATAACAAGGCTTCGTTCAGTTGGTAGTTGGCAATTCCTGCTAACATTCTCTTTACGCATAACAACATGGCTTCGATCAATTGGTGGTTGACAGTTCCTGCTACCATTCTCTTTAGGCGTAATAACAAGGCTTCGTTGAGTTGATACTTCGCAACTCGTGCTAGCATTCTCTTTTAAGAATAATAACATGGCTTTGTTCAGTTGCTCACGAGACTCGAGCCGTTACATGGGAAACATTTTTATTTATTGGATTTTACCCCTGCAAGAGGCAAAGTTACACTATTCGCTACAAACTTCAAGTTATAGAATACGCTAAAGAACACGGCAACAGAGCAGCAGCAAGATATTTTGGTCCTCCTCCTACTGAAAAAATGGTATGTTCTTGGAGGCTGCAAGAAAATAAACTACGGGGAGCGAAGAAAGGAAACCGTAACCTTCGTATTTATCTTTTATCGGCGTGAAAACAGTAGTAGTTTGTATTCTTTCATGCCCAGTAGTTTTGATTAAAATACATTCTCTCGAGTTTTATTTACGGTCGAGTTTCATCCATGTTGCCGATGCACGATAATTTATGGTCATTAGCAGCTTGAGCATTGTTTTCTCAGCTTCAGCTACAACTTGCAGCTTTAAGTTACTGTAGCAGTATATTTCCCTGCCGATCTTTTCTCCAAAGCGAATAAGGGTATAGTGTAAAAAATATATCAGTCCTACTGTACAGTACTTAACGTCAATTGTAACATAACTACGGTAATTGTGTATTACCGTACGATGGTTGAAATACAAGCAAAACAGTTGTTATCCGATACGATTATTAGCAAAACAAGTTTCCCGTTCGGTTGTTTATGGCTGTACGCATTTACGCAAGAGTATAACGTTACTAACAATACTTTTATCATTCTCTTATACTTTTTTAACTAGCAGATGGAATAAAGAGATGGAGGAAAAGAAGTTTTTCTATTGGAAGTTGGTCTCTCTCGCCACCTGATTGTAGCTGCTGCCTGCGCCTGCACGAATTCTAAAAATATTTCCTAAATATTTTCGTACCGGTATTAATTGCTAACCCCATTGTAATCGTAAACTCGAAATATCGTAACCCGAATTATCGTAACTCGAGCACTACCTTTATTTGATAATTGTCTTTTCTTTATTATCCAACTTGTACTGATTTATGGGATATTTTAATTCTAAGATGAGATGCTTAGCTACTGGCTTTCGTGTATTCTAGCCTAATAAATGGCTAATCCGGCACCCTCCAGGTCCCAATGATGCCGGATTAGTGATGGTCAACCTGTACAGGGTGAGCTATGGGGGATGTTAGCAGAGAATTTGGAACAATAAAATGGGTTTCATTGTAGCTTTTATCTTTTACCAGGATTGCTGTCACTCTGAGATCTAGATTTATGTTATGCAGCTGACTAGTTGAACCATGTTTTGGATATTTGGACTTGCAATACGTAAGCGTGGTTTATATCACGTCCTTGTAGTACATGTATGAAAGCGGATTGGATGTAGCACACTTCCTTGGTGTACTACTTTTCTCAGTGTTTTTGTAAGATTAATTTGAATTTATAGTGCGTACACAGTATTTCCACTGCAGGTAGCCTTTCAGGTTCTCTGAAGCTGCTGTAATTTATTCCAGTGGACTGGTGCGGATTTACATTGAGGCTAATGAGGCTGCAGCCTCAGGCCCCGGGTACTGAGGGGCCCCCCGATGAGGCGAGGATTAAAAAATGTAAGCGATGCCATCGATTATTTGTAACTACTTATCTACGACATCGGCAATACTCGTCTCATAGACATGTAAATTATACGATCAAATATATGAATTGTTCAATCTAATATTTTCATTGTTTTTCTGTTGCTCAACTTTGTAATGGAATTACCTCTTTTTTAATACAGTATGATACAGCATAATAGATCAATCGTTTCAATATAAATTAAAAGCAGAACCTGCCGAAACATGACACTAACTACTACTGTTCATATAAAAACATGTACTAAAACAAAATATGATAAATGTGTACGTGTCTGTTAAAAAGGCCCCTGACCTGAAGTAGCCTCGGGCCCCAAGTACTGCTAGTCCGCGCCTACCAGTGGACTGTAAATCATCTAAAAGAATTCTGTGTATAATTGTCTATAAGTTGATCTGACTATCCAGCAAAGCATTTATCTTCTCATGAAGATAACTACTGTAAATTAATGTTCAAGAATACAGTAGCATATTCTAGCATTGTGGATATACGTGGGACATTTGAAACGCCTATGTGGGCTTAGATTTTGCTAATCAAATGCTCCTTTCAAAACTGGTTTAACAATAGCTTCTGGTGTTGTCTGATGGCTTGAGCCTTGCTCATGGTACGCCAGAGGCCACGGAATGCTGAATGACTGGGTTTAGCCCTGTAAAACTTGACCATGCCTTCCACTAGGTAAAGAATCTCTGAACACTGTTCTTGAAGCAGTTGCTATATGTATATGTATTGTTTGAATGTGAGGTGACCATTTTTTCCCTAGGTCCATGTCTACTTTAAATGAGATTCAAGCATTAGTCAATCAGTTCCCTCAAGTTTTTCACCTTCTTGGGATTTTAATTCCCACAATCCATTCTGGTGTGGAGATTCTTTTTGATGGAGGAAGGATCGTTGATGATAACCATTCCAATGATCTTACTCCATAATGACAGATCAATTACATTTCATAATATGTATCCCAATGACTCCTGTTCCAGACTTGAGCATTTATTCTTCTGTCGGCTGTTCTCGTATTTCAGTTGGGCTGTTGATGAATCTTTGCTTGGGTGTGATAATTTTCCTTTTCATTTAAAGTTCTTCTGAATAGACTTGAACATTTATTCCCCCTCTGTCAATTCTGATTTTAAGTGGGCTGTTGGTGAATTCTGGCACAGAAGGGATGATTTTTGTCTTCCATTAACTGGTAGGTACAGGAAACAGGTTGGGCTTAACGTCAAGACCTTTACTTTTTCCAGAGTTTTGAGTCCCACTTGACTTTGATTCAAAGACCAAAGCCAAACCCTGTGGGCTTTTAAGAAAATGTTATTGACTTTATAAAAATAACTTGTGCACAACAAAATCTATCAATGTGCTTTAGCTAAGAAAAGTAAAGTCAAGAGGTAACCTGTCTTTTTTTATATAAATGGTATAAATTTGGAGACCCCTTACATAGCTGATTTTGCTTGCTTGCAACTAACTATAGGTAGGCTGGTGTTGCAAACTTGTTTTCTAGTATCAGGTGCAATACTACCCAGTTAACTAGGAGCTTTATCTTGGTTGCAACTAAAATGTGGAATAGTTTGCATAGTGCAGTTGTGGAATCTAAAGATCTCCAGTGTTTAAGAGAAGAGCAAATTCATTCTTGCTGTCTGCTGATGCCTGAATATTTTTCCCCCTCATATTCTCCTGTAACTTGTCTCACTCTCTCTGCAAGCTGGTTTCCCTGTGGAACCAGTCCTGGGTTCATCAAAGTCTGTTGACTCTCCATAAGAGTTTTCAGCTAAGAGGAAGACTAATCCATTGAATTCCCTAATGTTCAGAATTCCATTTCTTTGAATTTCACTGAGATATTGAACTAAGAACTGTTCGACTGAGTTCCCTGACATTCTGAATGTGGGCATTACTTCAAATTTTGAATAAAAATTGGGAAGCCTATAATGCTAAGTTTCAGTTAAGGGGATTAAGAGAAGCTCTGTCGTTATGTGATTTGACTACCAAGTACAGTAATGGCATTCGTCATGATATGCTTAAACACCTTCCAGAACTTGCTAAGTGATTCCTTTTTGAACCTAACAAAAATGGGAGACTGGCATTCTTCCTCCTTCCTGGGAGGTTGCAAATGTTCCTCTATCAAGAAACATCTTCAAATTCCACATTGTCCCCACAAGCTACAGGCCAGTATCACTTTCAAAGTTGTGTGCAGATTATTTTATAATATGGAAAATTCCAGATTAACGTGGCATTTATGGAATAATAGTTCGTCCTCTATTCATTATGGGGGCGTTGTAAAGAACAACAACCCCAGAGTACCTGAGGGTTGTTTATCTTAACAAGCTAATATTTGGGGTGGCTGATGTTAACAAGCTCATTCTGATACTGGCGGTGCATCTGTTTGTTGTCGGCCAAATGGAATGTCCCTTCGCCGTGTTCAGTACTGGGCGGGTGGCTGATGTTAACAAGTTCATTCTGAGGATAGCCAATCTTTACATGGGTACTCTGGGGTTGCGGATCTTTACAACGTCCCATTATGGTTTCAGGAAATACTGATCCACCTTAGACCCTGTACTTAGATTATCAACACAGATTCAACGGGGGTGTGCTGATCACTGCCAGACAATTGCGGTCTTTTGTTTTTAAAAGCTTATGATACTACGTAACAGTTTGGAATTGCTGACAGTATGAGGTGGGAATTCAAAGTAATAAGATTATTTTCGTAAGATATTGTTTGTATGACAAGTACATTAAGGTTAGAATTTGCAATACCTTATCAGACCCTTATGAGTTTTGAGTAAGGGGTCCCACAAGGCAGTTGTCCTCTGTCACTATTTTGGGAGGAGTTATTAACAGCACATATGAATCTGTCTCTCCAGTCAAAGCATCACTGTTTGCTGAGACTTTTCTACATTACTGCTCACGATGCTGTACTTGCAGTTGATTTGCAAAGGTCAGCTAATGCAGTAAGTGGCTTCATATTTTGTTTTTTTTACGTAAACTATGGCTGGTCATTTCACCAGAAGTACTTGTAAGGAAACTGTTCCTAATCTTAAAGATACCTTCAATATCCTAGGAGAAGGAGGTTAAATTTTTGGGAATTATTTTTCACAGTAATGGCACATGGTAGAACATTTAAGAGGCAAGTGTCCAGTGCAATCTCTACTGATCACTCGTAATAATGAGTGATCAGTACAGGTCATCCAATAGAAGACGTTTCATCTCTACCCAACAAAGCCTTTGATTGCACAATAAAATGTTAGCTGACAAAATTTATAGTATGATATGGTGACAAGATTAAGTATGAAACTGGACAAAATAAATATGTAGAGAGAAATGAAGCAGTGACGGAGAATCTGGCATTAAAGTGAAGAAAGTATGTAGTAGATACTAAAGTTTGATTTGCAATGGAAATTTGCAGAGCAATGCCGTAAGTGAAGAGAGAATTATATAAAAATGATAAAAATTTAATAGAAATAGCTTTCGCACAATTGTTAAAATTTCAGGTTCAACTGTAATACATTTACATTACAGTCTAATCAGCATATTCTGAAATTGCATGTTAGTGCAAATTTTTCAAGAAAAAAAAAAAGATGCCACAAATATGGTTTGGTTTGGGTTAAATTTGAGCAAAGTCAATTACATTTCTCTCTCTCTCTCACATGCTAAACAAAGGACAAATTAATCAATGCTGGCTCAGGTTGTGACAAGCAAAGACGGAAAGGTTTTGTATTCAATGAAAAAGGTGCAGTTGACTTATAATTGTTCATCAAAATGCTGCCTTGGCAATACCAAAAAAGTGTTGAAAGATTAAACAATTAGATGAATAAATAATAAAACACATTTGGAAGAGGATGAATCAGATATTTTATGATAACTCTCAAAAGGACCTTCCCCTCGGACATGTAGCAGGTTGAAATAGGTAAGACTAAGGCCTGCCTCCTTCTAAGTGTATGAGAGAGAGGTTCAAAACATTTGGTTATTCGAGGTATAATATGAAAGTTTTATGCTAAGGTCATTAGTAAACTGAATCTCAATCAATCCTCTTGAACATACAGCAGTTGTGTATGATGTCAGAATTGTTATAACTATGGTTATGGCGTTGCAATTGTTAGGAAATGAACTGGGGAGATAATATGGACGTTTGGAGGTAGACCCATACATCAAAAAGGCACAAGAATATGTATAAATCTTCCTTGTACTGTAATTGAAAAATAAGTTTGCTATTACATTCTATGAAAAACACGTGAATACCCACAATTATCTGTAATTACCAGTAGATTACGCAGGCATAAATATGCCATCTTAATTTACAGATATTGATGCTATATATTTAAAGGCAGTGAAAGCAGAGAGGCCAAGGTTTAGATATTTAGGAGGAAAGGACTGACGAATGGTTCCTACTTGCCTGCAAGTAATACAGGTAATGTTTAGGCTTGTTATCCGAATTACGGGCCAGCATAGTATACAGGTACAGTACCGTAAATTTAAATAATCCACATGGGGACTAATCTGCTGACATATTCGTGTATTTAACTAAAGAGTCGTCATTTTTATCATGCCTTCGACATTTTACGCTTATCACACACCCCAGTTCAGGAGGTGAACGAGGCCGTATGACGTCATCAGTTTTATCATATATCGATTCCTTATTAAGGAACTAAATACATTTTCATTCTTAATTTACATTATATTATATACTATTAACTTGCTTGATATTGTTTATTTGTTAATTCTTAATAAATATTTGAAAAGAGCGCTACAAAATCTAATTTTTGGAATAAGAACCATCGGCTCCGTCTTAAACCGTGCAGACTGAAAACCCTTCATATATTCAAATTAATCGCCTGAAAAGCCATAAAAATGCGTAGAATGAATAAATTAACGTATATTTCACACACTGCGTGCTCACAAGCGCGCTCTGGCACTCATATACGCACTCGATGTGAATAAAATACGATTGTAAAATGTGGTTTCTGGCAACCCTTTGTTTACATTGACAAGGAAAGGCTGAATGAACGTAAGTTACGTCTCTCTTACATCGTTATTTTCGTGGTAATTTACGTAATTAAAGGATGAAAGCGAACGGAAACCGAAAGATAAATTAATTAACATGGCTATTTTAATCTAGGATAGTAATTACCGAAGGATAATGACTTTTAATGCGTAAAATATGGTAGTTAAATAAGGCTGCCTCTCTCTACCTGTCAAACTGGCTGGAGAAACTCGAAGCTTATTTGAGCTTATTTATTTGATTACTTGAATTAATTCCTTCTTAATTACCATTAATTAACTTAATTAGGATATTAATACCCCCAGCTAGCCGTAATTAACCCGGGATGAGGCTGTGTGGCTAGAAACCTTTGTGGCTTAATGCCCGTATCTTGGAATGACCTTGGACGTCAATTATAATTAGAGTAATTAATATACTAATAGTAATCAATAGTAATAGTCTAATTAATAGCAATACTCGAGTCCTGGTTAATTAGTAGCAATTATTTAGCCATGTTTATTTAGTTTGGCCAATATTTAGAGTTTATTTAGTTTGGCCAATATTTAGAGTAATTAATATACTAATAGTAATTAATAGTAATAGTCTAATTAATAGCAATACCCGAGTCCTGGTTAATTAATAGCAATTATTTAGCCATGTTTATTTAGTTTGGCCAATATTTACCTTGAGCTATTGGTGAGTGGGCGTAGTAACAAGCCTTAGGGTCAGGGTATCAAAGAATTCGGGACCATTTTGAGTAATGGAACAATGTTGGGGCAGTTTTACCCCCGGGGTTTGGTCGTGGTAATTTCAAAGCCAAGTTACTCTAATTATCGATAATTAAGTCTTATTAGGGTACTGGTAAGCTAGACCTGAGTAATGAGCCACTAAGGTATGAACTTGGGATTCTAAAGGATTTCTAGTTATTTAGCACATTATATTGAAGGCTGTTCCGGTTTTAATTGACAAACAAACGCTCGTAATGTTGCTAGTCCTGTGTATGGAAGTATCCAGCCTGTAGCCTAAAAGCTTCAAGTTAAAAGTCATATTAATGTATTTATCATATGATTTTGATATGTCTTTTAACTTGAAAAGTTTATTTGCTATAGGCTAGATGCATCCAATTGCAGGTTAGTTAAGTTGCTACTTTGTATATGGAAGTATCTAGCCCACAACCTATAAGCTTTGTTAAAAGTCATATCAAGGTATTTATCTTATGAAATTGATATTGTTTTCCAATTTCAGTTCACTATCTTGGTATTAGTTTCGCCATTCTTACAAAAGAAACTATTATATTTGCTAATTACTAATGGATTTTTATAGTTTTGGACTAAAATATAATATTGATGTTTAAAGTAGCCTGTATTATGTTAACTATAAAACTAATGTGTCTCAGTATTGAATAATGTGCCAGAATTTAACACATTAAACTAGCTTCATAGATCCTCAAAGAAGAAAGGTTAAGCTTCCACTATCATAGGTGTAAAGTAAATCAGCATATCAGGTGTTATATAAGCATTTTTGTCCTTATCCAGTAGGCCAGCTTACCAATTATGGATATGTAAAGCTTACTGCACCATACTTTTCCACAAAAGCTTACAGTACCATACTTTCCCTCAAAAGTACTGAATTTGCTACTCACATGCAAGTAATTATGACAGGAAAATATCAGAGGGTAAAGTCATAACAGTAAAAATGTTTCAGGAGGAAATAACAAGCATTGCAGAATAGTAGTAGATTTGGTGAATTGAATTTTTATCGTTAACATATTCATTTGCTGCTGATACGTTGCTCTGTATTTTGTTTCATTGTATCAAGTAGCTGAAATATTCTCTGTCAAACAGAAACATGCTGGGTGTGAAAAAATGACTTTAAGAGACATTGTATGAAGGAAATGACACTTTACCCACCATTCCACAAGACTTATCTGTCGTCTAGAGATTCTGAACTATGAAACAAATGCAAGATTGTGTTTAGCATCATTTGTACCAGAGTCATTATTGTCAGTTGCATTGGACATTACTGATGGGTGTTTTAAACCTTTTTCCTGAGAAATTTAGACATAGTGCCACAGTAAATGTCTTTATATGTGGCACTTTTTCGTGAGAAATTTAGATGTAGTGCCGCAGTAAATGTCTTTATATGTGCCACTTTTTCCTGAGAAATTTAGATGGAGTGCCACAGTAATTGTCTATATGTGGCAGGCCACAGTGGTAATGTTTTTGTTTTTTAAATACAGAGTTGAATAATAATTTGGTTCATTACTGCAATGTAACATACTGCAATGTGTAGTTTTTATTGCCTCATAGCAGCTGTATAACCTAAGGAATTGCGCTGTACAGTTTTGTGGCAATCGAAGACTTGTTATCCATTATGATTTGTATCGAATCCTTTTCTGAAATAAGTTATTAATGTAGATTCATTTTTTACAGATACCGGACACTTCAAGACCTACAGTTGGTTAGCTTTTTAAGTCATTTCTGTAGATCCATAGAGACAGTTTAATGCAGTTCAAGTCGTCAGACGTACTTTCTAAAACAGGAGATAAGTGATATAATATTGATGCCGCTGCGTGTAAAACAAAGAGCCTTTTTTTTTTTTACCTTCGTATCACTAAATTTAGATACGGCATTTGATAAATTAGTGAAGCCAGTTCTCTAACATACAACATAGATAAGAACTTGCCCAAAGCAAAACTATTAAGTGATACCTTATTTCATATGTATCGTTTTGAGATAAATTGTAAACATCATAAAAAAAATGTATTGCTTTGATAGTAAATTAAGATAGCAAAATTAGGAAGTCAAAATACTTGTAGTATTAGAAATTCAGAATTGCAAAGTAAACACTTTAGGTCATGTTTTTGGTAGGTAGTATGTAAGAATCATGAAATTGATAGCCTTAGTTTAAGACTGCAGTTTTGTTAGCTATGAAAAATACAAATTAATTAAAAAAATTTGTCAGTTGAGCTAATTGTGAAATGATGTAAACTTCATTCTGTTTGTATGAAAATCATCAATTAATTTTTTATTAGTGTACTAACACGAAAAACAAAAATCTTGTCAAATTTTTAGGAAATCAGATTATAGTATGCGTTCAGATACGACTTGGGCTGTATCAGATGGGTTTTGTGGGTGTATCGAAATGACTTAAAATTCGGTGATAATGACCAGACTGCTGTTTGGACTAAGAAGATGGATGTCAAGGAAAATAGTATTGTGTTTTGACCTTCGCAAATGAGACAGAACTCAGCCATTGAAATTGGTAAGTTTATGAATATGAACTATGTTTTTCTTCTCAGGTTTGGTAATCTTGAAAATAGCTCATTAATCTATCAATAAATTAACAGTCAATACAATTTCAAAAGTATTTACATTATTTAATGGATCAGTCAATGATAATTGCTATCTGTCTAGTATTTTATATATATTTCATATGTACAAGCATGGAACTCAAGATGGGAATAAGTCAGTAAGGTTTAAGCAGTACTGAAATTTGCTTTACCTTCCAGAAGTATCAGATTAAGCAATAAATAAGTGAGTAGGGTTAGGAACTTTACCTTTAGAGTAACATTTGGAACTTAAGCCTGTAGAAAATGCTATATCAAATCTGTAAGAGGGTTGATTCCACTAGTATTTGCATATGTGGTCATCATGTAGACAATTAGGTGATTGGATCTTGATCAACATTTCAAGGCAAATATTCTCGACAGGTGGCACTGTACAGGTATGTCGTAAAAAGTGATAAGCATTAAAAATAATCAATCAATTCCATATAAATGCTGCAAGAAAGAATACCTTATATTGTGTCTATTGTAATTGGGAAGTAACATTCTGAAACTGTCAGGTACTGTGTCAAGTATCACTAAAATACCTTCTTTGTTGAAGCCCCTAAATTCAAGTTGCCAAAGTGCAAAGCTGAGATTTTATACTCTTTCCGTCAAGAGTTCTAAAGACAGGAAGTTATTTAGGCATATTATATATATATATATATATATATATATATATATATATATATATATATATATATATATATATATATATATATATATATATACATATATATATATATATTACTTGTGGATAGCATCTCCTTGGTTGATTTTGTTTTGTAAAGGTCTGTGCATTCCAGTAATGCTACAACATCATCGTAAATTATAGGAAAAAACTCGCGTCTGTTAGTGGTAGATGGTCCCGGATTATGTCTCTTGGCATAACTCGCCTGTCTTCCTGCTTATTCTATTTCATGTCCTAATTACAAGGAATTTGCTGCTATGTTTCAAGTCTTTAGCTGCACCCTCCTTAATTCCTTTTACTGTACCTCCATTCTAGTCTCTTTCTTCCGCCGTATTTCCCACCCTCTCCTAACAGGTTTTTCATGTGCAACTGTGAGGTTTTCATCTTGTTACACCTTTAAAATTGGAACCTCAAGCTTCAAGTGAAGATGCAATGCATTCTACCCTAAAGCAGTTCTCCTTGTCTTTCATAATTTGATAATTACATTTTTATCTTTATTTATTATTGGGTTAATTTATTTGTTTTTTTCTAATAACTGATGTATTCTTTCTGTATTTCCTGTTACCCTCTGTTACTTCTTTCAGATGAGCACCATATTCCTTGAAAGGGTGAATTTCAAGTCAGTGGGCCTGTGGGCTTGATCCTTATGGAAAGGCTTCTTCATCTTCTGAATAATAATAATAGCAGAGAGACAAATCCACAGTTATTTATATGTACATATATTTAAAGAAAAATCTGTACAAAAAGCTTTCAGGAAACTGTTCAATTCCCCTTTGCAGTCTGACTGAATAGGGGAATTGAACAGCTTCCTGAAAGCTCTGTACAGGTTTTTCTTTAATTATATGTACAGTGCATATACATAACTGTGGATTTGTTTCTCCATTTCAAGACCCATGCTACTATGAGTATTTTTTAAATGATATGTAATGATAATTTACTCTCAATTTCCCTTTGAGCACTGAATGACCTCAGTTCTCAGTGCTTGGTATTTGGCCAAATTTTATATTCCTGTTCCCCCAAAAGCAGAGATTTTCTCTGAGAATTAGGAACAAGAAAATACAGAGAAATATTGCTGTGTTGAATCTTTGAAGAGCTCCTCATGAACAAGGTATTTTGTAGCATGTCTGCGGCCCCTAGCTACGACCCCTTTCATTCCTCCTAGTGTACCCCCGTTCATATACCTTCCATCTTACTTTCCACCCCCTCCTAACATTTGTTTCATGGTGCAACTGCTTTGAGGGTTTCCCCCCTTTTATATCTTTTAAAACCTTTTCACACTCGATTTCCCTTCCAGCGCTGGGCGTTCGGCCGAAATCGTATTTTCCACTCCAACGTGAAGGCGTCCTTTCTCACTTTCCTTGCTTGGTGAATTGGAGTTGGAGACCACTGTAGCTTTTGAGGGGTGTGTCTTGTATTACCCAAAGACTTGCCAACTTTTCATTAAGACAGCATCACCATATTGGCAAAATGGTACATGACCCTCTTTCGCCGTTACTCTCGTTAATGCTTTCTTGTAGGGGTTTTAGTGCCATCAGTGTACCTCACATGGTGCACTGCAGGCATTACTTAAGGTTCTTTGCAGCGCCCCTTCGACCCTTAGCTGCAACCCCTTTCATTCCTAGTGCTAATTCTCCTTGCATTTTAATACATTTTGGAAGCTTGAATTTCAAGGCAGTGGCCCCTGTGGGCTAGTTCCACATGAATAGGCTTCGTTTTCAAAATAAGAATGATAATAATCATTTTACTATTCCTTCATTCATATTCTCTTTGCACCCTCTCCAAACAATTATTTCCTCATTTTCAGCGTTGAATGACTTCATAGGTCCCAGCACTTGGGGTCTGGCCTAAATATTATATTCAGCTCCGGTTCCATTAATGACTTTGTACACCCCACCTCCCTTATTAGGCCCTATGCATGTGTTAGCAAACCTCAGTCATGTTTTATGACCCTGATTTTATCCTCCCATGCAACTAATTTCTTAGACGTCTTTGCGTTGTGCTCAAACTGGACTGTACGTCAAGCAAAATTGACTCCTCCACTGAAGGCAGGAAGGATAGCATACTCGTAACTCCTCAAGCCCAAAACAGAAATGAGCTTTCAACAGGGTCAGTTGAGCTATTAACTAGATACTGTACAGGATTAGGTATACAGCAACACCTTGGCCTTCCTCATAAGTAACAGTGTCTCTTACAACGAAGGCCATATATGCACCTCGTGCGGCACACTGTAGGCAGTGCTTGAGGCTCTTTGCTGCAGCGTCCCTTCCGTGACCCTGGGCTGCAACCCCTTTCATTGCTTTTCCTGTACCTCTGTTCATATTCTTTTACCTCCGTGCTTTCCACCGTTTGCAAACAGTTGTTTCGTATTGCAACTGTGAGGTTCTCTTCCTGTTGCTCCTTGAAAACCTTTTCACTCATAATTTCTCCTTCAGTGCTGAATGACCTCATTGTTCCTAACTTAAACTAACCTGTACATTACACTTAACAGACAGTTTAAGAGACGTATTAGAAGATTTATCACAGCCAAAATGATTGGCAGAGAGAAAAATAATCACAAAAAGGAGTTGATAAGTACAGGAGTCCACTGAGGAGAGGTGTTACAGGTATTTTTGGATGTTCCTGACCACATAGAGGCTCTTGGGTCTTCATTCCATAGACTTGCAGTATTATTTGTTGAAATTCTTAGCCTCCATATACAGTATTGTTCTTTATTATTATTATTATTATTATTATTAGTTTTGTTAAACAAAATGGCAGTTTCAACAGCATATATTTTATATACTGTAATAAACACTCAATTCGTCTTATCAGTTGCTTTTTCTGCGCTGGAATGGTTGCAAGCAATTGATCGATATTCATTTTTGGTGGTTTAGTGATGTGTAGGAGGTAGTTCTCGTGGGGTGTCGACTAGTTTCGCCCTTCTCGTTAGGGCATCATTCAGGACAGGATGGTAGGATGCAATGGCTGTAATGCGATCCTGTCCTGAATGATGCCCTAACGAGAAGGACAAAACTAGTCGACACCCCACGAGAACTACCTCCTACACACCACCAAACCACCGGAAATGAATATCGGTCAATTGCTTGCAACCATTCCAGCGCAAGAAAAGCAACTGATAAGATGAACTGAACGTTTACTATATAAAATAAATGCTGTTGAAACTGCCATTCTGTTTAACAAAACCTGTATTAAAGAAGGTCTTTCTACTACTACTACTACTACTACTACTACTACTACTACTACTACTACTACTACTACTACTACTACTACTACTACTACTACTACTACTACTACTACTACTACTACTACTACTACTACTACTACTACTACTACTACTACTACTACTACTACTACTACTACTACTACTACTACTACTACTACTACTACTACTACTACTACTACTACTACTACTACTACTACTACTACTACTAAACGAACCCTATTCATATAGAACAAACCCACCACAGGGACCATTGACTTGAAATTCAAACTTCCAAAGAATATGGTGCTCATTTGAAAGTAATAGAAAGTACAGTAATGGGAAATACAGAAAGAGATCTGTTGTTAGAAAAACAGATAAATTAGCAAATTAATCGATAAATAAGAATGAAAGTAAAGTATTAAAATGGAAATTGAATTGTATTAGGGTAGCAATGCATTGCATCTTTGCTTGAACTGCCGGAGTTCCAGTTGTATGACATCCTCGTGGAAACTGTTCCACAGTCCGATGGTGTGAGGGATAAAGGACCTCTGGAACTGAGAAGTTTGACAGTGAGGCACACTTACTGCATATTGGTGCTGCTGTTGAAATACAACTTGTGAAAAAGTGGCAAGCAAGAGACCATCCATCAGTGGTCCAAGTCGTAATTGCTTATCTATCTGTTAGGGTTTGCATTGGATTCAACTAACACTTAACAGTACTAATAACTTTCTCATTCCTTAGGTCTGTGGGCGTCACATCCAAGATATAGGAGATAGAAGCTGATATTTTTCAACAACGGTATAATAATGTGGCCAATTGTCACTTAATAATGGTAAGGAACATACATATCACTTTTCATTTCCAAAGCAAAGCTAAATAAGTGTATGGTTTAGATCCAGTATAAGTGAACATATTGAGAATAAAAACTAATATTTAATTATTGTTCACTAGTCTAGTTCTCTGGAAAAGGGAAGACCATATATCATGGTAATGAACCCTGATCTTTTGCAAGAACCCTCCAAGCTTTCAAGGATGAAGTCAAAATATTTTGTTACTTTACTTTTCAGTATTTCAGCCAAAGCACTTATGCTCATATGGACTGGACCAACTTCCACAAAGGCCTGGCTATGAGCAACCATATGAAGGACACTTTAGAGCTACGATGTCAAGAGACATTGACCCAATGCCACTTCACAGACTAGAGAAGCAGTTGAGAGTAGTAATGGCTTTTCAGTGCTGGCCGTGCAACGAGAGTCGTGCTGCTTCTTTCCTCCGTTACAGTTATTTGTCTCTACAGTATCAGACTTTGATTCAAACTCAACAGGGTCTCCTCATTCTGCTGTTGTGAGTATCCTCATAAACTGAAACCTTTCTAATGATATATATATATATATATATATATATATATATATATATATATATATATATATATATATATATATATATATATATGAGTGAGTTAGGGTTTTTGTAATGAAAAAACTAAATATTCAAAATTTAATAGACTTTTGCAGCATGTCTCTTTAGCTATTGATTAGCTTGTGAACTTTTAAACTGTTATAGCTGATAAAAAAAATTGATCTTCAAGTTAATTATAACCTCTTAATGGCGTATCTTGTATAGGTGTAAGGCTTTGATTCAGCATTGTTAGGACTTGATAAATGATCGATTACAGGCATTCCAGTTTAAGCAATTGCATTTTGTAGACTCACATTATATTACGGTCTGTGACACACTGTCAGAATAGTATTACTATAGAACCCCCAGATGCTAAGGCCCTTTTTGTGGGTTATGTCTATGAAAGAGGAACTGCCGGAATCTAACTTACATTACCCAGATTGTTACCCAAGCTTTATACTGAAGTGTTAGGAATACAATATTACTCGTTAATGTTCGGGGCAATTATTGCCAGATTAGTGAGACAGGACTAGTTTATTACTTGATTACCTATGATACAAAGTTGAGTTTTATTGAAGTCTTTGATATTTGTGGCAATGTTGTTTCTTTGCTAAAGCCTTCCTAAGTTCTAGTTTACTTTAAAGTGTTGCAATTATGAGTTTTTAAACTTGAGGTAATAGAGTACCACATTTCATCACTTCGTTATTACAGCCAGTCCCCTGTTTATGGTGGGTGTTCCGTTCCCAGCAGTGCGCCGTAAACCATAACATCATAATTATAATGGGAATAAATAGTGCTTATGGCTCCGTAAACCGGGTAACGGCACCGTAAAACCCCTTACAACGCTGAAAAATTGGGTTAACAGCACCGTGAGCCAAGCCCCATAAAGCCGGAATGCCGTAAATGAAGACAGCTGTAATTAGGGGACTGCCTGTAATATCTGGATAGAAATTTGCATCAGTCAAAGGGCGTATTAGTATAGCTTCTATAAGATACTTCAAGATCTAGTTTTTAAGACTGTTGGCAAAAAATGTGAGTGATGCTCTATGTAGGATTTAAGCAAGAGGGCTTTGGCTAAATATAACATCACAATCATAAGACCATTTAAGGAAAGTATTCGAACCTTTGCTCTTCTGTCAGCAATACTGAAGGACCCCATTTTATTTCAGATTGAGGAACTGACTCACAGATAAAGCCTCTCAAGCACGTAAAGGTCACTGCACTGAAATGAAACACTAAGACAGAAGGGAAGCTGAACAAGTGGCCCATAGCTTCAGAACCAGGATGCACTGGTAAGTACAGCCTCACCCTATTTACAAACGAGTTAAGTTCTGGACGGCTGTTTGTACGGTGAATTGTTTGTAAGTTGGTTACAATACACTGTACATACAGTATTGTATATACAGAATTGGCACACACAACAAAATTTGAACTTAAGGGTGGCAGAGGGGCCCGCTCTGATCACAATTTAGATTTTCGATGCTGTTTGGTTGTATCTCTGAAAGTTTGTAAGTTGAAATAGAGAATGCAGTTTGTTATACAAACATGAACGCAACGCAGTAGTAGAGAGGTAGGAGACTTATAAAGCCCCGTGTGGTAGCACGAAAAGAATCAAGAGTTTGAAGGTGATATGTACTGCCCAGTACAAACACTTGATGTTCATTGAAATTGTAAAGGAGTGCAAATGAAAGTTAGACTTTGAAGGAAGTTTGAGTTTGGAGTTTGGGTGTGGTGTTCCAAGACTACGAAGTAATTTGTACATTAGCAGCTGAAGTGAAGAGTTGTTGCATTGTAGGTACACTCTGTTATTTTGTAAAGGAAGTGAAAAGTTTTCACCTTCTTAAGGAGTCTCAGTACCTCTACGTAAACACTTAACCGATAAAGCAAATTTCCAAACGTAATAAATTGCTGAAGAGGCATCGAAAGACATTCTGAAGGGACAATTGCTATGCCTTGCAAGATTTTTATCAACAAATCTGGAGAAACAGGATAGAAACTTGGTCTTTTTGTCCTTATTTTTGCCCGTAGTGAGGTTTTAAAAGCTACACACCCCCTGGATAACTTATGTGTTTTATGCCTCGTTCCTTTACAGGTTCGCCACCCATTTTGCTGAACTATTAGTGAATTTGAAAGTAGGCCTATATTATTACAGCACAAGCTTTGATGTGCAGGACATTTGCACTGGATTAAGAATAAGGTGTGTTATTATTTAAGTGCATTTTTACCAAATTAAGAGTCAGTACAACATTCATGTACCTTTAATATTCAGGGAATTGTTATGCAATTCTCCTACTGAAGTGTTAGAAATACAATATTACTAGTTAATATTAAGGCATTTTTCTTTTCCAAATAATGAGTCGGAAATAGTTTCCTACTTGATGACTTGTGATACGAAGGGGAGCACTTTTACTGAATTCTTTTTGATATTCATGAAAAAATTGTTTCACTGCTGAGTTGTCCTAAGTTGAGGTTTATTTTAAAGTGTTCTAATTGTAGCAGGAGTTTTTTCAACTTGAGGTAAAAGAACACCACATTTGCTCACTTCTGTGTTAATATCTGGATGGAAAACAGCAGAAGTCAAAGGTTGTATTATTATGGCATGTAAAAGATACTGCAAGATCTGGGTTTTTACGACGTTGGCAAAGAACACGAGTGATGCTCTGCGAGCTAAGAGTGAAAGTTTGGGGCTGATATGATTAAGAAAATTTGATAATACAATGGACCCCCACCTATTTGCTGTTCCGGATTCTCGGCTTCACCTATTCGCGAACCTCTCTGTGGAATATATATACAGTTATTCGCTGAAAATTCACCTATTCATAGTATTTTTCATAGAGAAATATTCACAAATTTCCGTATTTTCATATTTTTGTGACTGAATGCACTTTTTGTGATAAAACTATTAAAATATTCAGGTGTAAGCATTTTTAGAGGGTATTCAGGTGTAAGCATTTTTAGAGGGGTTTTTGGTGTTTTGTACTATCAAAATAGACAGTTATAAGCGTTTTAAGTATTTGCGGATTTGAGCTATTCGCGCACGGACGTGTGGCCGGCTGGTGGTACGCATCCCCTGTGAATACTAGGGGTTGACTATACTCACGTGAGGTTACAGTCCATGGCACACCATCAGAATGCCTAAATCCAGCTCACGTTTCTGAGATACATGTATGTGCTCAAAGTAAAGTAGCCAAGGCATTTCTGCATTTTTAGATTCCATGTCACCCGAATGATCTGGTCCTTATGATCTTCAGTTAATGACCCAGTGTACGCACAAATAACATTATGATAACTTGAATAGAAGGATGAATTCAGTTAGTTATAGAGCTGGTAATCTTGGTTTATTCCAACAGTTTGGAACAGATTCCTAGCCAAGATTCTTTACCAAAACTCAAATAAGAATCCCAGTCCCAGTTTCAGAGAGAGAGCTGTAATTAGGTTGTTTGTGTTGTAGCACCTTAATTTAGTGGACCTCTGTATGTACCAGCGACATTATTATAATGATTTTTTGCCGTGCTACCATTTTAGATGTGATATACCTTTAGGTAAGTCTTTGAAATTCAGTGTCGGGTTTAAAGTACAGCTTAATTTAAGTTAGGAACTATGTGGAGTTACTGTTAGCTGTAAGATATCTGTCAAATATTCCAGCGCAGGCTATGGTATAGGGTCTTTGTTACCAAACAGACTTTATTTTACTCATAAGAAAGCTGGACCCCAAAGTATCTGTTGAGGAGTTACTATACTTTTGACAACCTGAAACATATCATCATTACAGCCATTTTAATATATCTGAAATTACTGGTTGAATAATAATGAAACTGTAGCTCTTGGTTCTTGTGTGAAAGACACTTTTTTACTTTTAATTATATCTGACATATTCTCAGTAGTATAAATGCTAGTCCACACAGTTTCAGGACCTGAAAATACCTTTCAGTAAATCCAGAAGCAAGCTTTGAAATGCTAAATTGGGTCTTTATAAATTTGAAGTGCTTTTAATTTGACACCTAAAAGGCCTGTGGGATCGAACTCTGATCACTATCTGGGGAGGAGAGAGAATTAACCACTGGGATAGTATAGCAGTAAAGTCAATTGAGTGGTGTGTTGAAATATTCTAGATTCCATGAAAACAGTTTGATTTCAAACCACATTTATGCCCTGATTTGATGTACAAAGTGTGTCGTGCTGATTAGTAAGATTGTTTTTATGAAATATACAATCATTTTTTTAAATACCATGTATGGGTACTACTTCTTGACAACAGGGACCACTCCTTTGTCAAAAGCCCAGTTATGCATATGTAGGAAAATGTCTAACTTATGTCAAGATCCTGTTCTAAAAACTCATCAGAGTAGGAGAAAACTAACACTCATACAACAGGTTTATATTAAGGCTAAAAATGGTTGATATTACGAAGGCTAATTATCTTTCTGTACTACAAAACACTCTTGTAATTAGGATTCCCATAAACCTTTTTGTAATTAGGATTCCCATAAACCTTTTAAAGCAGACTGTCTTAGGAACAAGGTTACGTTCACCTGATACTCGACTCATAATCTGCTCTTTTCAGGCTCTCCTCCGGTCATTGTGAATGACCAACTGCGGCAGTTCCATAGTAGGACGTCTTCTTCAAGTACCAGGAGCAATCTTCTTCCTTACAAGGCATCGTAATGGATGTGTTATATAATGCTGAATGTCCAGACTTCATCACAGACAAAGGATCATGTGGTTCAAATTACTACGTAAGTTGCAATACGAGTTAGTACTCTTTGACATCTTAACCATTAGTAAGTAAAAAGCCACATTAGTGTATGTGAACGACTGTA
The DNA here is from genome assembly GCA_039081455.1 of Macrobrachium rosenbergii. NCBI lineage: Eukaryota > Metazoa > Arthropoda > Malacostraca > Decapoda > Palaemonidae > Macrobrachium > Macrobrachium rosenbergii. Next base: position 75,793 of record JANJGK010002562.1, on the reverse strand, counting down.
TTATTCTAAATACAGAAAAGGTTAAGAAAAAGGGAGCTTTCGACCATTTGCACAGTTGCCCTCTTCAGCCAAGAGGACCGTAGTGCAAACTGTCGAAAGCTCCCGTTTCTTAAACCGTTTTGTGTTCTGAATAATACAGTCGCTCATATACAGTATTGTGGCTTTAATATTAAAAAAAATATCAAAGCATATAATAAAAATTCTTATTGTAGTTTCTCCCACTGGGATATTGCCATCAGTGCACCTTGTAGGCATTGCTGAAGGCTTTCACTGCATCCCTTTGGCCCCCAGCTGCTATGCCCATTTTTTTTTAGCCTTCGACTTGATTCCAATTCCCACTTCCTCACAGAATCCCATTCCCACTTCCTCACTTCTGTCTTGCTGTCCAACCCCCTATTTTCAGTCTTGATCCCTGAATGGCTGAAAGCACCCCGTGTTTCATTGTATAGCATTTGTAGGTGGTACCCAGTGTGTATTACTAAAAGATTGATGTCAGTATTGGGGTAGTTATTGAGAACAATCTGGGAAAAGAATCCTATTCATTTTCAAAGAAAAAGCCGTGATATAGAATTTAGATTTCTGTTTCATGTGCTTGAGAAATTCTGAAGCGTTTTATCACTAGTACAGCCATTTGCGTCTTGTCTGAAATTACAGATTGTACAGTAAAAGTCCTGTAGTTTTTAGTTGTCAAGTAATACTCACCCTCACATGTCCATAAGGGGTTAGTGCCATCAGTGCACCTCACGGGTTGCACTGTAGGCATTACTAAAGGTTCTTTGAAGCTTCCCTTCGGCCCCAAGCTGCTGCAACCCCTTTTATTCCTTTTACTGTACCTCCATTCATATCATCTTTCTTCCATCTTGCTATCCACCCTCTCCTAACAATGATTTCATAGTGCAACTGCTTTGAGGTTTTCCTCCTGTTACACCTTTCAAACCTACAGACTCGATTTCCTTTCCAGCGCTGAATGACCTCATAGGTCCCAGTGCTTGGCCTGTGGCCTAAACTCTATATTCCATTTGTGTGTCCTGGAAACTTAGTAAAAAGCTTCTTCAGGCATTCACAGTCTTTTTGTTTACAGATAATTACGTAGTTAAGTAAATACTTAATTCTGTCAGAATAAAACTGATAATGATATAAGGAGCTTTTATAAACTTAAAACTTAACAAGCTTTGGAACAATATTAACTGAACAACATTGCTGGAACTCAGGGTCCAGACTTAATTTTTCTTTGTATGAACAAAGAAAAAATAAGTCTGGACCTTGAGTTCTTGCAATATGGTTCAGTCAATGATATTGTTAAAAATTTTAAGTTTAAAGTTTGTTGTAAAAACTCCTTGTATCGTTCTCACTTTTATTCAGACATAATTATTCCCATTTGAATTTGTCTCAAATTGCTGTTTGTATAATATACAATATTTGAAACTGTAGCTCTTGGCTCTTATATACCACGAGAGTTTTAAATATCTGGAAATACTGTATACCCAAGATCTGATTTGTATGGCGTTTGTAACACCGGAATCTAAAGAGTATTTTGGGAAAATATCTTTGCTCTTCTGTAATCAGTGCTAAGGACTCCATTTTATTTCAGATGGAGGAATGAACAGCAAATGAGAAAACCTCTTAGACACTGACATGAATCTGAACGAGCTGAAATTCAAGGTAAGTCTCCTCAGGAATTGAAGGCTTTCTTGCGATATATAGGAGTTAGGGTTTTTATAAATCAAAAACTAGTTATTACAAATTTAAACGACATACAGTCTACAGTGTAGCAACTAAGTTTGTGAATTCTTCAGTAGTTATTTTTCAGGAAAATTGCATTTGAAGTTAACTTTAAAGTCTTAATAAATTAGCCCTTATTAGCATTGTTAGGACTTCATAATTAATCTTTCGCAGGCATCCCAAGTCCTGTAGTTGGTAAGTGCAGCAACGTCTCTTCAGCCCCTAGTTGCATCCACTTTCTTACTTTTTGTTGTACCTCCGTTCATATTCAATGCTGAATGACCTCACAGGTCTCAGGGCAATAATTTGAATATGTAGGGTGAATTCAGTTAGCTAAAGAGTTGGTAATCTTGATTTATTCCAACAGACCAAGATTCCTAGCCAAGATTCCTTTCCAAAACTGAAATCATCTTGGTCCCAGTTTGAGAATTCTATAACAGAGCTAAAAATTCCTTTCCAGAACTGAGATGAGAATCTGAGACCCAGTTCCAGAGAAACGGCCGTAATTGTAGAGTCCATGTTTTTTGTGTAGGAATACCTCAACTCAGTGGACTTTTGATCTTGTCAGCTACATTATTATGATAATTTTTGCTACGCTACCATTTTAGATGTGATATTAGGCAAATCTTTGAAATTCAGTGTTAGGCATAAAGTACAGGTTAGTGTAGGTTAGAATCTATATTGAATTGCTCTTAGTTATAAGATATCTAGAAAATATTCAAGCACAGGCTATGATATAGGGTCTTTGTTACTTAACAGACTTTTTTCTTTTGCTGTAGCTCCTACTTCTTGTGGAAAAGACACCGTAAATATATTTGTATGTATCTGACCTATTCTCAGTAATATACATGCTAGTCCATACAGTTTTGGGTCCTGAAAACATGCATTCATTAAATTTAGTAGCAAGCTTTGAAATATTCTAAATTAGGTCTGTATGAAGTTGAATGCCCATAGGGGGTTAGTGCTGTCAGCACACATCATGCAGTGTACTGCAGGTATTACCTAAGGTTATGTGCAGCCTCCCTTTGGCCCCCAGCTGCAACCCCTTTCATTCCTTATACCATTATACAACTGTTCAAATTCTCTTTCTTCCATCTAACATTTGTTTCAACAGTTTTTTCAGTGCTGAATGACTTCATAGGTCCCAGTGCTTGGCCTTTGGCCAGAATTTTATATTTGTTCATGAGACTTACCTGCCAGATATATATATAGCTGTATTCTCCGAAGGTCCGACAGAATTTCAAATTTCGCGGCACACGCAGTGGCCGGTCAGGTGGTTAGTACACATTCCCGCCGCTGGGGCGCGGGCATCAGGAACCATTCCCATTTTCTATTCAGATTTTCTCTGTCGCCGGACTGTCAACACCTGTTGTCAGTTCCTCCGCTTTTTGGATTTCAATATTTTGTCACTTGAGTATTTTGGTTGTTTTTGGTATCGACTTGGCGCTTTTCTGGACCGTTTTTGAATTTTGCCTTTGACTTTTCTTTATATAATGTCTTCCTCTAGCTATCGTGTTTGTAGCTTGGGTGGTTGTAAGGTGAGGCTATCGAAGGCTTCGGTAGACCCTCACACCTTATGTATGAAATGTAGAGGTATGGAATGTTCTGTGGACAATCGATGTAATGAATGTGAGGGATTATCTGAGGGAGAATGGAAGAAGTACGAATCCTATATGCGTAAGTTGGAGCGTGATAGGATGAGGAGGTCTTCCTCCAGGAGTGTTTCTGTGGACGGTCGGTCAGGGATTTCTCACGTTAGTAACCCTGTAGCTTGTAGTCCTAACCCTTTAGTGTTGCCTTCGGGCCCTGAGGTTGTTGCAGAAAGTAATGCTCTGACTCTCGTTCTTGAGTCTATTCGCGCTCTTGAAAATAAAGTGAATGCCCTGCAAGCGCAAAGTGTAGTGTGCGTTAATCCCCCTAGTGTTGTGGAGGGGGCGTCAGATCGACCCTATAATGCTTCTAGGCCTGGACCTCTGCCGAACTCCCAAGACCCGGGGAGAGGGCATGTCGAAAGCCGCATGAAGGTTACGGGGACTCCCCTCCGATCTGACGTCCCTTCGGCAGGTCCTGTTGACTCCACCCAGGCTGCCAGGGATCGTGCTCGGGCACGCATCCATAAGGAATGCTTCTCGTCCTCCGACATGTCCTCCCCTTGTCGGGGTTGGAGCGCTCGGTTGGACTCTCGACCCCTCAAGAGAAGCATGAGAGGAGAGGACGCTTCACGTCCTCTTCCTCTAGACGTTTTACGCTCGTCACCTGAAAGTTTCGAGGAAGTCCCTCAACGGAAGAAGTTTCGTTCTACGGAGCTTGACGCTGCTCGCGCTAAGACGGGAGAGCTTTCCCCATTGGGAAAGAAGACTTCTCACCACTCGCCTTCTCGCAAATTCAGTCCGTCTTCTAAGAGAGCTGTGTCCCCTACTTGCCAGATTTTGTTAGGCATGCAACAGCAGCTGGATTCTCTTATGGATCGTAGAAAGGCCAGGCCGCGTCGTAAAGATTTGCATCTGCCTGTGAAGAAGTCTAGGCCTTCCCACTCTCCCGCTTCGTCGTCTTCGTCTGCTGCTTCTCCTGAAGCTTCTCGTCTTGCGCCTAAGGAAGGTTTTAAAGAAATTTCTTCTCTCTGTGAAGATTTTGACGTCGCTCCCGATGCGCGCCAGGTTCAAGTTTCTAGCGCTTCGCGCGCTCCTCACGCTTCTCGCGCGCCTCACCCTGTGTCTCGGCGTGCTCCCACCCAGGACGCTTCTCGCGCTCTCCATCGTGAAGTTCCTTCCGTGCCTGTTCACGGAGCTGCGCGCGCTTCCCGCCAGGACGCTCCTCGCTCTCCTCGTGTTCTATCTTCTCATCCTGCGGATGTTGCTTCCTCGCCTGCAGTTTTTCTTGATGATCAACTTCCCGTTTCTTCTGTTCAGGCTGTTCAGGATGTAGCCTCTACCTCCAAGCACGTTAGGTCCCGCTGGCGTATCGGCGATTCCGGACTCCTTCCTCCTTGCTCTCCTGACCCTCCAGTTGAGGAAGAAGAACCTCTTCCGTCAGAACCCTCGGACGAAGAGAAACTTGTTCCTTCGGCTTCTTCCGATTATCAGACCCTGACTTGTCTGTTTAAGGATTTATTTCCTGAAACCTTTCAAGCTTCAGCTCCTCGCTCCCCCCCGTCGCAGTTGGCTTCGTCTCAGGCGAGGAAATCTCCTGGCTTTCTTAAAATGAAGAAATCCTTCTCTACCAAGAGAGCTTTTAAGAAAGTTCAAGACTGGATGTCGACTAGAAAGAATCAAGGGAAGACTTCTTTTGCTTTGCCTCCTTCTCGGTTGTCGGGTAAATCCGGAATTTGGTACGACACAGGGGAAGATATGGGTTTGACAGTTCCCTCTACTTCTAAAGGGGACTTTGCTAGTCTTGTGGACGCCTCTAGGAGATCCCACTTGTCCTCTTCTAAGGTTTCCTGGACTCTCACTGAAATGGACCACCACCTCAAAGGACTTTTCAAGACTGTGGAAGTCTTTAACTTTTTGGATTGGTGTCTGGGCGTTCTGCACACTAAGGCTAATAGCCCTAGTTCTATTAGTCTGGGGGAGCTGTCCAGCGTACTCCGGTGCATGGACAAGGCTGTCAGAGATGGCTCTGAAGATCTGACTTCGCAGTTTTCGTCAGCTCTTTTAAAGAAGAGAGCATTGTTCTGCTCCTTTTTGGCGAAGTCTGTTTCTCCATCTCAGAAGGGAGAGCTTCAATTCGCGCCTTTCTCTAGCCATCTCTTCCCCCAGACCTTGGTTAAGGATATCGCTTCCAGCCTTCAGGAGAAGGCCACTCAAGACCTCCTTTCCAGGTCCTCTAAGCGTCCCTCTGCGCCTTCTTCGTCGTCTTCTTTGCCTCAGCAAGCTAAGAAGAAGCAGCCCTTTCGTGGAGGATCTTCCACAGGAAGTTTTTCTAAACCCGCACCTCGAGGCAGAGGTTTCCCTAGAGGCAAGGTCGTCCCCAAGAGGGGCGGCAAGTGACTCGTTTCTCCTCCAGATGCCAGTAGGAGCCAGGCTTCTTCATTTTGCTCGAGCCTGGAGAGAGAGAGGGGCAGACTCTTGGTCCCTCCAAGTATTAGAGAGAGGCTACCTAATTCCTTTCCTGACTCTTCCGCCTTTGTCTTCGACCCCCAGAGATTTATCTCCCAAGTACCACCCTGCCAAGCAGAAGATACTGTTCGACCTTCTCGAACAAATGCTCGAGAAGAGAGCAGTGGAGCCAGTCTTAGACACAAAATCCCCGGGATTTTACAACAGACTGTTTCTGGTTCCGAAACAGCCAGAAGGTTGGAGACCTGTCTTGGACGTCAGCAGGCTGAACGACTTTGTCCAGAAGGACAAGTTCAAGATGGAAACGTCTCAGTCAATTTTAGGAGCTCTTCGTCCCGGGGATTGGATGGTGTCTTTAGACCTTCAAGATGCGTACTTCCACGTCCCGATTCATCCGCGCTCGATGAAGTATCTCCGCTTTGTCTTGGGGGGCAAGACTTACCAATTCAGGGCTCTCTGCTTTGGACTCTGCACAGCCCCGAGGGTGTTTACTCTTCTCATGAAGAATATAGCGATGTGGTTGCACCTCTCGGGAGTCAGGATCTCTCTCTACCTGGACGATTGGTTGATCCGTGCTTCTTCGGCACGAAGGTGTCTGGAGGACCTTCACTTTACTCTGGATCTCGTGAAGTCCCTGGGACTTCTGATCAATGTAGAGAAATCGCATCTGATCCCCTCCCAGTCCATCGTTTATCTGGGGATTCAGATGAATTCAGCGGCTTTTCTAGCGTCTCCGTCGCTAGAAAGGCAAGTTCATTGTTACGAAAAAGTCGCGGTCTTCTTGGAGAAGGAAACATGCTCGGTGAGGGAATGGATGAGTCTGCTGGGGACCATTTCCTCGCTGGAGAAGTTTGTTTCTCTAGGAAGGCTACATCTCAGACCTCTCCAGTTCTTTCTGCTGGAGAACTGGAAGAACAAGGAAGACTTGGAAGAAGAATTAAGGATCCTTCCTGCCATAAAAGACTCCCTCAAGTGGTGGCTCGATCCTGTGAAGTTGGGAAAAGGGATCTCTCTCAAGCTTCTGAGCCCCGACCTAGTGTTGTTTTCCGACGCATCATTGGCGGGTTGGGGAGCAACACTGGGGGGAAAGGAAGTGTCAGGAACCTGGAAAGGGCAACAGGTTTCCTGGCACATCAACATCAAAGAGTTGGCAGCAATCTTCCTAGCCCTCCAAGTCTTCGAGTCTCAAGTTGCCAATCACGTTGTTCAAGTGAACTCGGACAACACTACGGCATTGGCGTACCTCAAAAAACAGGGCGGGACACACTCTCGTTCCCTGTTCGGCCTTGCGAGAGAAATTCTCCTCTGGGCTCAAGCTCGCAACATTACAATCCTCACAAGATTTGTTGCAGGGGTAGAGAATGTTCGAGCGGACCTGCTCAGTCGGCGCCACCAACTTCTTCCGACGGAGTGGACTCTTCATCAGGAGGTTTGCCGAGACCTCTGGAATCTTTGGGGTCGCCCTCTCGTGGATCTCTTCGCGACCTCAAGAACGGCGAGGCTTCCCATCTACTGCTCCCCTGTTCTAGACCCAGGCGCAGTGGCAATAGATGCTCTTCTCTGGGATTGGACGGGTCTAGACGTTTATGCCTTTCCTCCGTTCAAAATTCTGGGAGAAGTGCTTCGCAAGTTCTCGGCCTCTCAAGGAACAAGGATGACGCTCATCGCCCCGTTTTGGCCTTCGAACCAATGGTTCTCGGAGATTCTCTTCTGGTTAGTGGACGTTCCCAGGTCACTACCTATGAGAGCAGATCTGCTCAAACAACCCCACTTCGCGAGATACCATCAAAACCTCCCCGCTCTGAACCTGACTGCATTCAGACTATCGAGAAATTGGTCAGAGCGAGGGGGTTTTCTGGCCGAGTGGCACGGGCCATCGCTAGAGCCAGAAGAGCTTCCTCTATCAAAGTGTATCAAGCGAAGTGGGCAACCTTCAGAGGTTGGTGCAGAAAGAAGGGAGTTTCCTCTTCCTCGACCTCTTTGAGCCAAATAGCTGATTTCCTTCTCTTTTTGAGAGAAAAGCTCAAGTTGGCAGTCCCAACTATCAAAGGGTATCGGAGCATGCTTTCCTCTGTTTTCCGCCACAGAGGACTGGATTTGTCTAATAATAAGGACCTCCACGATCTCTTGAGATCTTTTGAAACGTCCAAGGTTCCCCGGCCTATTACCCCTACTTGGAATTTGGATGTCGTCCTCAAGTTTTTAATGTCCAGTCCTTTTGAGCCTCTTCATTCAGCATCTCTAAGGGATGTTACTAGAAAGACGGTCTTCCTCATTGCTCTGGCGACGGCGAAGAGAGTGAGCGAAGTTCAGGCTTTCAGCCGACATGTGGGCTTAAAGGGACATAATGCTGTCTGCTCGTTGTCCCCTATATTCTTGGCTAAGAATGAAAGGCCTTCTAATCCTTGGCCTAGATCTTTTGAAATTGAAGGTTTGACTGACCTTGCTGGGCAGAATCCTGAGAGAGTTCTTTGCCCTGTTAGAGCTCTAAGGTATTACCTTAGAAGGACTCAGGACCTGCGAGGTCCCTCGGACAATTTATGGTGTTCGGTGAAACATCCTGTTAATCCCATGTCGAAGAACGCGTTAGCATTCTTCATCAGGAATGTCATTAAGGAGGCACATTCTTGTTGCGACGACTCCAACTTTAAGTTATTAAGAGTCAACGCCCATGAAGTTAGGGCAGTCGCTACCTCCATGGCTTTCCAGAGAAATATGGCGCTCAGTGATATTATCAGTGCCACTTTTTGGAGAAGTGAATCGGTGTTTGCCTCACACTACTTAAGAGATGTCAAGGTAGCATACGAAAATTGCTTTTCTCTGGGACCATACGTTGCTGCTGCTACAACCTTGGGGTCAGGGGGTAGCTCTGCTCCTATCCTTTAATCCTGTTTAGGAGGGGTTTTTAATTGTGTTTTGTTGTGTTTTTTATGGTTGATGGGTCGATTGATGGAGTCAGTCTTCCCAATCTTTTCATAAATCTTAAAGTACTGGTTAGGTGGTTGGTATACTCGTTTGTCCTGGTATTATGATCTATGGTCTAGTCACATTGTGGTCACGCCCCCGTTGACAGATCATCTAGCAGTCGCCAGCTTTATAGGTCACTACCTTGCTGGGGTCTCTAGTAAAGCAGAAGCAGGCTAGGGTGACAGTAACCACTCAGTCAGCTATGCTATCAGGTAAGGAACCAAAATATTTTATCTTTAAAATTGTTTTCCATTATTCTTAGCTGTCTCTACCCCCCTCCAAAGGTGGTATTCAGCTATATATATATCTGGCAGGTAAGTCTCATGAACAAAATGATATTTTTATAATAAAATAAAGTTTGTTCATACTTACCTGGCAGATATATATATTCATATTGCCCTCCCTCCTCCCCTCAGGAGACAGTGGCGTTAGAAAATCTGAATAGAAAATGGGAATGGTTCCTGATGCCCGCCCCCCAGCGGCGGGAATGTGTACTAACCACCTGACCGGCCACTGCGTGTGCCGCGAAATTTGAAATTCTGTCGGACCTTCGGAGAATACAGCTATATATATATCTGCCAGGTAAGTATGAACAAACTTTATTTTATTATAAAAATATCATTTTCAGTTCCAGTTTATGAAGTGGAAGTGTTTTTAATTTGGCACTTGAAAGACCTGTGAGATTGAATTTTGGTCTCTAGCTGGGGAGGAGAGATAGCTAACCACTGGGATAGACACTTTTAATAATGATTATTCAGTTGCACTAAGAGGCTGCTGTCAGTTTTTTTGTGAAATTTGCAATGTAGAATCATTTTTTTTATTACTTTTAATACTTCCTGTTTGAATTGAATTTCAGAAAGGTATTCGTGATAAAACATTAATAGTTCCTAAACTTAGTGACCTCATTTATCCCCTCTTAGTAAAAGACTTGTGTATAGGATGCTTGAAGCTTGATTGCAGGTAATCATGTCCTTATTTTAAGTCAGAGGGGAAACAACCTCAATTTCCATGTTTTAATTGTTTTTTGTTCTTCCAGGTGAATCTGCAGTTTGGCAAGGTGCTTTGCAAGCAACGATTGTACCACTTTGACAGCACTTGAAGAAAATAGCAATGATACAGTTACATAAACAGGAGTGGTACATTTTCATAAGCCCAAGTGGACAAACATTGCAAGAAAATAATCATGAGATGTTGTGTGGTGTTTTAACAAAGGTACATTTTTAATTAACATACGTAAGGTGTCTGGGGAAGTGTATCATTTTGGTGGGACAAAGAGAGTTGTTCATTTATGGATTTAGAGGTTTTGGTTTTGCAGAAATTAAAAATAATGATACCGTATTTAATGGAAATTGTGAATTAAAGAAGAGGTATTGGAATGTATTGACTGTCAGTGCCTCAGATCGTAGAGTACTTGTAGGATATAAGACAAGTCAGAGAGATGGGGACAATGTTAGTGCTAAAAGCTTTAGCCAGACTGCATTAGAACGTTGAAATGTTCTTACAGATGTTATAGCCAAGCCCAAATAGTAATGATGATAATATTTAATTATGATACATAACTATTTATTTTACCTTGCTAATTGAAATTTGCAGTAAGAAGCCTTTCACTTTTCTTAGTGAAATTTGCATTGCAATAGAATGTTCGGTTACTTGTTTAAAGACTTGTTTCCCATCTGTGCCCCTGTTAATTTTGATCTTACGACCCTGTAACCCTAAAGATTTCAGTGTCGCAAATCGTTATGTCATTAACTTCTTCCTCGTCTTTTCAGGGAAGCAATTGCAACCTACAAGAATGAACTGGATAAGTTTGAACACACAGATTTTGCATTGAAATTTCACGTCTCCACCATAGAAGAAGAAGAACGCAGGAAAAAACTACAATTCAGCAATCTTTGATGCTTGTAATTTTCAATTAGGAACTGTATGAGTCTGTATTCAGGACATATGATTTATTTAAACCTGCTGCTGGTTCAGTATTTCAGGATATATAATTTCCACATTCATTTCTTCTCAGTTTAATTTTAGCCAACCAGCAGCTTAGTATTCTTCAAGTACCTGAAACTCGTGTGGCTTAATATTACCTATTAAGCATTTACGTAGACTAATTATAAGTTTAATTTCAATTAACGTACAGCTCAGTATGTTTAAGAGTACATAGTTTATTTTAACATCAGCTAGAAAGCATTGTTCCATGATATATATATTCTTAACTTCATTTTCGGATTAGTTTAACAATAGCTATGTGGCACCACAGTTTACTAAAGGATACATAGTCTTATTTACATAAGGTTCATGAGTTTGATATGTCAAGTACTATAGTGTATTTCAGATAGTTTTGTAATTTCTTATCAGTTTAAAATTGGCTGTCAGTTAGCTCAATATTTATTTTTGGGATTCATACATCATTAATGTTAATTTCTTATCAGTATTTATATCAGCTGAAAGCAATTCGGTGCATTTCAAGATGCATAATTTTATTTTTACCAGAGTCTAAGATGAGTTTGAAGTTGGTTACAGATAGCTCAATGCTTCAGGACACATCCTTTTTTTTACACAAGATTCATAACTGTTAAATATTAGAAATCAAGGAGCTCAATTAGTTTCAGGATGCATAGTTTTCTCTTGAATTCTTTAGCTGTGTCAATATCAGCTTTCAGGTAGCTTAGTACATTTTAGAGTACATAGTTCTTCTTCTTTCTCTGCGTCATTTCCCGCTTCTATGTGGGGCCGATGTTTCTGACAGCTGTCCACCTGACTAGGTCAGACACGTCGTCCTCTGACAGTTGTTTGTGTCTCAGGTCATCTCTTAACTACATCCATCCACCTTCTTAGCTTCCTCGGTCTTCCTCTTGCTCTCCCACCAGGCGCCTCCATCTGCATCACTCTCCTCCCTACATATGTCTCGTCCTTCTTACCACATGGCCATACCACTGCAGTCTTCTTTCCTGGCCCTTCTTTGATAGTTCTACCACTTTAGTAGTTCCACTTATTCTTTGATTTTGATCCTGTCCAGTTTTGTTACTCCAGACATCTGCCTGATTGTAATAATAGGTACATAATGTTAGAAATAAATTTATCGGCGTAAGATAAGATATTAGGTAGCTGTAGAGGCATGGACTGTTTTGTATCAGTAAGCTTAGTATGTCTAAGGATAATTGTTCTTCGTGAAATAAGTTTGATGTTACTGGTCAGATAATTGACCACTTTCTAGAAATTCATGTAGCACTTAGATTGCATTTGTAGTATCCAGTAGGTCATTGTTCAGTACATACTTGCAGTATCCAGTAGGTCATTGTTCAGTACATACTTGCAGTATCCAGTAGGTCATTGTTCAGTACATACTTGCCTTGGTATGAAGTTCATGTGATATTATTATTATTATTATTATTATTATTATTATTATTATTATTATTATTATTATTATTATTATTATTATTATTATTATTATTCAGAAGATGAACCCACTACAGGGGCCATTGACTTGAAATTCAGGCTTCCAAAGAATATGGTGTTCGTTAGGAAAAAGTAAGAGGAAGTAATGGGAAATAGAGAAAGAAGAGATCCCACTTATTAAAAAAATTTATTAAATAGATAAAAAATGATTAAAATGCAAGACGGATAATATGAGGGTAGTGATGCAGTAATAGAAATTCGTTCTTATTGTTTTCAATAGTTTCCCCAAAGTTCTTACATTGTCAGTAACAAATAGTTCATTAATTAGAACTAGTTGATTTCATGGAATATCTTCATGGTAGCTGGTGTAGTTAAGAATAGGTAGTGGGTGTATTGCCTTCATAGAACGGGTAATATTTTCAGCTAAAGTACAAATGATTCCTGATATTTTTTCTCAGTAAGCTGCCACATAGATATTGTTAAACTAGCCTCCACCATAGTAGGGACTTGGAAGCAAAGGTCTCAAATACTTTGTAACCTTAATCCACAGATTGTTTCTGTTGCTGAATATCAGAGTTTTTGAGAGTTGAATCCTTGATAGTTATAAGTCTTGCATCATTGTAGTATTATGTAAGCGTTGGTACTTTTTAACTTTTAAGACTTAGGTTATGACAGGCTTTGCTTAATACAGGATGAACATTACAGCTTCCACATTTTGAAATTTGGTGACTTCTGGAGAACTTGTCATTATTTTCATGTGATTAAATTATACTCTGTGATTTTGTACAAAGCTTGCCATGATTATAATAATGCACCTTGTTAAACATTAAACAAATTACTGAAAATTTTCAGCATAAATTAATTCAAAGTTTACTGCAAGTACTGAAGAGTTATGTTATCAGGGGCATTATTATAATCATGGCATCTCTGCATATTTCAAGACACTGCTGGAACGTGAAGGGTCCAAACGGAAATTTTGTTACTGTCAAGGGAATTTGGTAATGTAGGCACAAGATTCAATAAGTAAATTGAAATTCAAAATGCTTTTTCAAGGAGAGTTTGGTACTCAAATTAGATTTGTTACTTTTAGGGTCATGTGGTTTTTTGCAAATCATATTTTAGGTAAATGGATCTATAAGTAAATTCTCATTGGGATTTTAATTTAAAGAAAGTTAAGTATCATTAACAATGGCTTCTTATGTATATACATGAATATGTAAACTCAAATAATAAGTAAATTGAAATTCAAAATTCATTTTCAAGGGGATTTTGTCACTCGAATTGAATTTCTTGCTTTTAGGGGTCAATTTTTTTTTAGCAAAACATATTTTAGGTAAGTTAATCTGTAAGCAAGCCCAAATTCAGAATTTTGATGTAAAGGAATTTAGGTATTCTTAATACACTAACAGCCTTTTATATATATGAATAAGTAAACTCATAAGTTCTATTTTAATTGCCGTTTGACAAAGATATTTGTGGTATATGTATTAATGAGCATTCTCAGTTATGAGCAGGGCTTGTTCATCTTAATGTTACATTGATGCTTAGACTTTCTGGAATGATTCAATTCATTTTCTTTCCCAGAGCACTAAGTATTTTTCAGACTTTTGCTATAAAAACTGAATTCTTTTGAACTCCTTAGCTATTGGATAGTTGCTATTTAATTCCATAGCTATTGGATGGTTGCTATTTAATTAACTGACATTTTGAAATTTTTGAGACAAGCAAGTCTTCAATATTTCTTTCCCTGTAAGGTTCTCACAAAGGGATTGCTTTTCCACGAAAGGCGTAAATTGGAGTACGGTTAGGTTAAAGAAATTGAACAGCAAAGTGGAAGAGATTAAAACGATGGAAAGTAAAAGAAAGATATTTGATTGACAGGGATGGATTTCTTTTTGTTATAGGTACACTTGCCCGTAAGAATAATTCACTGTAAAGCCATGTAGCCAAGGAGCCTTATAAAGTATATATAATAATAATAACCAAACTCTTAGCTTCTCATTGTCATCACACATTTTGGATACTCTTGTCACTACCAAGCCTTAGACCGAAATGGAAGAATGTGACGTAATTCTGATGTCTGTAACAGAATTAGAACCCTCATCCAGAGTATCAGAATGAGGTCACGTTATCCACTTGGCCGCAGTTGTCAGGTAGGTAATGTGACCTCGTTCCGATACTCCAAATGCAGGTCCGACTCTTGCTGTGGACGTCAGAATTACTTCATCTTCCATTTAGATCTGATGCTTGGTAGTTACAAGTACATCCAAGAAAAGTTTGAAGAATATAAGAAGTTACAAGGGCATTGTGGCTATTATAATTACATAGATAAGTATCTGGTAAAAAGTGACCAGTAGATTCTATGTATATATAAAGTATGGTTAATTTCAGGCAACAATGAAATTTCAAATAGTAATTGGAAATGAAATCGTTTAATAGTTTTGTCTCAGCTTAGGAACTAAATCATTTTAGACTGTGTTTCTAATTACATTTTAACAGGACATATCTTAGATGTATGTGACTTTAACATGAATTGTTTGAGAAATTCCGTTGTTATTTCTGAAGTATTGATTTTTCTAAATTGTAGACTTCCCAGTGTAACAGTGTCTTGACATATGGAGATTTTCTTAAGGTTAAGGTATTTTTAAAATTTTTTTTAACGTTTTATATAATTCCCATTGAAGTTCAGTAATTTGATGAAACCAAGATTCACTTGACTGTTATTTTTAAAATTCAACTAAAATTTGAATAATGGGAAAATTATTGTAATACCAAAGTATGTTTTTTTTTACAAGGACTTCTGAATTTCAACTTTGAGCTCAGCTCTCATCAGGTATTGACTTTCATTTAGCTAGGAAAGGTAATTTTGTGTCTTTGTTATTTCTTAACACAGCAGAGCAAAGTTTAAAACTATTGAAAAAACTAGTGGCACCAAAAATCAAGAGAATTGTAACAGTATCCATTGTATCCCTTAGTTATGGTATACTGTTTGGACATTGCAATCTAGGTTTGATAAACTGGGCTTGGAAATTCATATCCATATAAATTTTCCCCACAGGCCAACATTTTCAGGTATCTTTCTAAGGTGATGTAATGTAGACATTGTCCATGCTTTTATATCTCAGCCTTCCATTCTCACCAGACTTCCCTTCATGTGACATTGAAATTACACTCTACACTTTTAAGGGCATTTCTGCAATCTCCTGTTTAAGCTGTTACATAGAAACACTTGGCAGTTTTACAGCTCAGCTTGAACCCTCCAGAATTTTAGAATCTTGTGCTGTAAGAGCAGTTTTCGATCACTTGAATACTTGTCAGCAGAAAGTTCCGCACATCCTGTCCTTTGCCAGAATCTTTACACAGTTATCTGAACCATCATTTCACTTTACGTACTTTGTTGAAGCTTTCTTGTGTGCCATATCCTCTTCTGGAGGGATCTTGAACATTTGACATGCTTTGCTGGACACACACACACTTACTTACTTTCAGGGTACTTTCTCTATTTCTCCCAGGCACAGGGATAAAGTACCTCAGTCTTCAAACCCTCACACTTAAATTCTTACTGCAAACTCTTTCATGCGTGGACCTGAGATTGTTAGGGTATGAAATTAAGTAAATCATTGAATTTAAAGATATTTGCCTGTGTTACTCAGTTGTCCAATGAATCTTAATGTCTTCATTGTAAATAACTACTAGAGTTTTGTAAAATGATTTGTGAATCAATTCATGGGTTTTGGTATGAAATTAAGGTGAATTTTTCAATGTAAAGAAATTTACGTTTTTTGCCCAGTTTTCAAATGAATTCTAAAGTTTTTGTTTTAAATATTTAGAGGTGTGTAATGTGATGTAAGTTACAAGTTTCATTTTATATGTTTTTATGTTTTAATGAGAACTAGAGCAGTGTCTGTAAACATTCTTCTCCAAACCTGAACAGTTTAAAGGAAGTGAATTACTGCGCTTTACTAATTGATGTAAGTTGAAGTACAGAAGTCCTCATATATTTATACATTTTGTAAAACTGGAAAGACTTTTTAAAATAAAGGACTCCTTGGAGTCAGCGCTGCGGTGCCTCCAGGAGGGAGTAATATGTCCTCAGCCAGAGGTAATATGAGGTAAAGTCAGTTGGTCGTCAGCGACTGAAACCGACTAAGAAGGGCTGATTGTTTTTGTAAGCTGACATAGGCTGATTTGGCCGAGATGGGAAGAGCCTTATGTACTTGTATTTTCCAAGATGTGTTTAAAATGTTCTATGAACCTGTGAAAGAATTTTTAGAATTTATTTAAAATGTCTAACAAAATGTTCGGACAGGGAGTCCAACGGGGGTTGTGTTAACGGTTCCCACCGAGACGAGCCTTAGGCTTATGTTCAACTGTTGTTGCTCTTTGAAGCAAATGTTAGCTTGGCATGTATTGTCCTCATGATATGGTGTAGCAAACCTGTAGATTTTTTAAGCCAGAATTTTGTTTCATATGATGTACAGTTGCCCAAAAAAAGTATGTGAGAAAATCTACAACTCAATGTTTTTTTTTGTTTGAGATTTTGTGCAGGATTCTCTCTCGTCTTGTTAGAGAAGTTGAGTGTATTTGATCTTGTAGAAGAAAAGGCACAATTGAGCAAGACATGGTTATGGCGAATGTGTTTTCGAAGGTGTTAACCGTTGTACTGACAGTTGTAGCTGACAATTATTTCCTTAGAGCTGTGTAAAACTTGACTCTTAAATATTTCTTGATAGGGTTATTTCAGTTGTCAGAAATACATAAGTGTAAAATTGACATAATTCTAAGAACAATTCTCATTTGTAAATTTTTATCATGAGTTGTCACATTTTACTTATAAGTCAATTATGAGATTCCATTTGATCAAATACTCTTTCCTGGAGAATTATAAGTAAACTTGTTGGTGTAGTACGGAAAATTTTAGCTTGCAAGGCATCATTCACTGAGATTAGAGTCTCATTTTTGCTGTTTTTTTTTTTTACTAGTTTACATATAACAGTTTCGCAAGATTATTTTGAAGCTTTGGATATTATTTATATCCTGCCAGATGTCTTATACTGTAAAGTATAAAGTTAAAAGTTAGGTTGAAAAGTGTAAAGTAAGTCTGTCAGACCTTGTAGAGAGAGTTATCCTCTTGGTCCAGCAAAACCTTTAATTGTATTTCAGACGCATACTGTCTTTTCAAAAGGGGGTACCAGCTTGGGGCTCAAACGTCTTGCATCTTGGGCCGACATTCATTCGTGTACTTGAAATAAAGGAGGGATAAAACACCACAGCGATCATGTTTAGAATAAGTGCGAGAAACCTTGCAAGTGTTCGCCACAACGTCAGTAATTAGACAATTAGAGAGTTTGGGTGTTGGTCCTGGAGGAATTTTGATTGAAATATGTAAATCTTTGGTCTAAAATTGACAAACAGATTCATTTGACAAGTTTCTAACGAGGCAATGAGACAGAATATGGCCTTATTTTACTACATCACCAAATACCTTGCCAATAAGCATTCTCTGGTCTTGAGGCAGTGTGAGGTAATATCTAGACTTTTCTGAATGCAAAAGGTGAATTTAGAACAAATGTTTTCCCCCTTCATTTAATGGTACGAGGAAACTGTCCTCACTTGTAGGTTACCTTTCTGTTGGAAGATGTTATTGATAGGGAAATATTCCCTTAAAAGCTTGGTGAGATTTAGATGAATCAGATGCTATGAAGAAGCTAGTTGCCATTTCCTTACGGAAGTTAAAAAAACCCTCGGTTTGTTGATGTGATTGTTAATTGATGTCAGATGTTCACAGGGTTCCTCTTACGGTTTGTTGACAAAGAAGGTGTTGTATAGGTTGACTGAGCTTTGTGTTTGCTCATTAACTTGGAGAATTATGTCTCTGATGTGAGGTGCTTAAATAATGGTGGCCTGGTGTACTGTTTACAAGTGTGGTCTTCAGATACTGACTTATCTCAAATTCTTGGATAGAGTTGTCATCAGTAAAGTTTATTTTGCTCACTCTTAGTGTTGACTTGTGTCATAGATATAGAATGAATTCATTAGTTTGTTGTATGAAACGTATGACAACGAAAAACATCCTCTGCATTCTTTGTTAACTGGTGTAGCTGTTTTTGCTCGCAGCGATAGGCTGGCCACTGCTGCAAACAGTTTGTCGTTTTCTAGTATCAGGTTTAAGACTACGGTACTTAATTTTCCAAGTGTTTTGTTTTGTATACAACTGAATATGGAATAATTTGCTTAGTGCAGTTGCTGAATCTTCCGACCTCCAAATCTTCAAGATAGGAGCAAATTCATTCTTCCTTTCTGCTGACATCTGAATTCAGGTGTATTGGTCTTACTTTTTATTCCATCGTATGTCTTTATTTATCACCTTTTCCTATAACTTTTCTCTCTCTGCAGGCTGAATTACCTTAGAGCCCTCTTGGGTTTATTATAGCCTGTTGACTTTGTCCATGAGAGTTTTCAGCAGAAGAATTAAAGAGAGAAAGGAAGGATTGTTTCTTAATATTTTGTTGCTGGGAGAAATTGATACGAGATCTGGTTTCGTTGCTTTGTCGGTATTTAGATTTATAACTTTTATAGCTTTTTCAGTGCTCCTAATTGATCTTGGCAGGCCTTACTGGGTCAGGGTAACTGTAGAAGTCACTAGAATATCAACAGATTTTGTAGTTCATAAACTTTGAGCTTGGGTAACGTAAGACGCTGGTCATGATGTACATTAGAACTTACCCTGGTTTTTAAATTGATTTAGAATATCTTTCTAGATGTCAGTAGACTTGTTGTAGATTAGAGAATTTCCTGGTTCTTACACTAATTTATAATACCGTATTTTCCTGGTTCTTACATTGATTTTTAATCTAACTTTCTAGATTTCAGTAGATTCAATGTAGATTAGAACATTTCCTGGTTTTTAAATTGATTTATAATGTAACTCTCTAGATTTCAAGAGATATGTAAAGAGGTTTCCTATGGAATTTTATCATATTGTAAAGGTGGAGGTTTGCTATTTTTGAATAGCAATATCAGTCAAGAAATGTACAGAAGATAAGTAGTTTGGGTTTAAATACATCTTATTTTCTATGGTGGTACTTTGTGTTTTATTCAAGCCCCTCCACACAGCACTGTACTTTGAAATTTGAAGTGTCAGCTTACGATAATAGTTTTGTAGTATGATAATGTTAAAAGAGTTGTTCTACTTGAAAGCCTAATAATATCTAGCTCATTAAAGGTATGGTACATCATGATTAGATTTTGTTTGGTCTTGTATGGTGGTGTATAGAATATGGACAATATTAGTTTATGGTGGTGGTGTATGTATTCAAATGGTATTTTATTTGGTGACAATGAACTTGGTATTTGAATGTTAGATGGGTACAGTGGATGTGGTACTTACCAATTTATAAAACTGGTGACAGTGGATTTAGAACTCACCAGTTTATAGGTGACAGTGGATTTGCTACTTAGCAATTTCTTGGTGATGGCATAGTTTGGTTTTCAGAAATCATTTAGTGACGGTAGGATCCACAATGGTAGAATCTGGATTACATGATATTAAGTTTCATAGCACAGGATATGTTTGATGGTGTTTGAAACGAGTCCAGGATTCAGAAAAATGGCCCAAGATCAATTGGGATTCAGGAAGTCTTTGGTCTTTTCAGACTTTCTTTTAGAAAGTTTGTTTTCTGGTGGTAGGTGTGGTGTTATAAAAACTAACTGTTAAGCCTGTGGTACTTTCAAATTTCAGGATGTAAGTCACTTTTTGTATACTGTTATTTTGAAGATTCTTATGGTATGTCACATTGAAGAAGTTTTTCCTGACACTTGCTGTTAGAAAGTTTGTTGTGTGATACTTCCACTTTTAGAAAGTCTTAATCTGGGAAACTTGGTCTGAGAACGTCTGATTCTTCATTATATCTCTGCCTTTCAAAGTCTTTGTTTTATATATATTTTTTTGCATTCAGGCTGTTTTGGTTTCTAATAGTTTAGGGCAGTGATTCTCAAACTGGGTGCCGTGGCAACCTGGGGTGCCACAGGCAATGCCTAGGGGTGCCGTAAGTTTGTCATGAATTTTGTCTTGGCTAGATCATTTGTAAGAAAAAAAAAGTTTGCAGAAGTTTTCATATGATTATTATCAGTGTGTCTACTCTAATATATTAACACACACACACACACACACACACATATATATATATATATATATATATATATATATATATATATATATATATATATATATATATATATATATATATATATATATATATATATGTTGCCATCACTAAAAAAAGATTGAGAACCTCTGGTTTAGGGTGTAGAAAATGTACTGGTTTGTGATAATCTCCCTAAAGTGATTGTGAAAAGGTGAGATATATATTTATTTACAATGTTACTGAGATGCTTTAAAAATCTCGTAGGCTTTTAATTTGTACTTGTGTTGCCTTTAGACGGGTGTGTTAGTCTTGGTGCTTTGGGTCCAAGATGTGTCTTGAGTTTTTGCCTAAAAAGGCTGTTAGCCTTTTGTGATTTTTTTGGGCTACGAAGTCTCTTGATGTGTGACCTGGAGGTCTCTTAGTTACTATTTTCGCCAGAAAGTGTTTTTTTGTTCCTTGTTTGTTTGATTTTTTGAGCCAGCAAGTCTGTTGGTCTAGAATTTCTTTGGTTAGCAAGTCTATTGGTCTAGAATTTCTTTGGTTAGAAAGTTTGTTGGTCTAGAATTTCTTTGGTTAGCAAGTCTATTGGTCTAGAATTTCTTTGGTTAGAAAGTCTGTTGGTCTAGAATTTCTTTGGTTAGCAAGTCTGTTGGTCTAGAATTTCTTTGGTTAGCAAGTCTGTTGGTCTAGAACTTCTTTGGTTAGCAAGTCTATTGGTCTAGAATTTCTTTGGTTAGCAAGTCTGTTGGTCTAGAATTTCTTTGGTTAGCAAGTCTGTTGGTCTAGAACTTCTTTGGTTAGCAAGTCTGTTGGTCTAGAACTTCTTTGGTTAGAAAGTCTGTTGGTCTAGAATTTCTTTGGTTAGAAACTCTGTTGGTTTGGAGTTTCTTTGGTTAGAAAGTCTGTTGATTTGTAATGTCTTTGGTTAGAAAGTCTTGGTTTGGAATTCCTTTGGTTAGAAAGTCTGGTGGTTTGGAATTTCTGTGGTTAGAAAATCTGTTCAGTTTTAGAAGGTCTGTTAGATACCTATAAAGTTAGGTATTGTTTGGTAGTTTGTGGTTTGTTTCTGCTAAGAAATCTTCCAGTTTGGGAGAGTTTTTGCTTAGAGTGCCTTTTTGTCTTGGATGCATTCATAGGATTCATTAGTCAC
This sequence comes from Macrobrachium rosenbergii, assembly GCA_039081455.1. Taxonomy (NCBI): domain Eukaryota; kingdom Metazoa; phylum Arthropoda; class Malacostraca; order Decapoda; family Palaemonidae; genus Macrobrachium; species Macrobrachium rosenbergii. The sequence goes on along the minus strand of JANJGK010002562.1, from coordinate 54,356 downwards.
TGGGTTGAAATGTCTTTAATCCTGTTAGTTTTATGACCAGGAGGCCTGTTAGTCCTTGAGTATTTTGGCTTGGAAGGCTGTAAGTGTGTGATACTTTTTTCCAGTGTGTCCATTCTGGAAAGGTTTGTATTTGCAAAGAAAAGGTGTTTGTTTGGGAGAGATTCTGCTTAAACAGTGTATCTTTGGGGGAGACTTTTTGCATTGAAAGTGTCTCAGTTTTAGATAGGTTTTTACCTAAAACGAGTTAGTAGTTGAAAGTGTTTTTTGCCTTTGTGTTATTCTTCAGTTTTTGCTTAGAAAGTGTCACAGTTTAGTCTAGTTAATTTGCCCAAAATGAGAGGGTTTTGTCCAGTATTTTGCCTAGAAAGAGTCACAGTTTGGTCTAGTTTTTTTGCCTGAACGAGTTTTGTCGAGTTGTTTTACCAAAAAAGAGTCACAGCTTTGTATTTCTATGCCCAGAATGTGAGTTGGATCGAGGCTTTTGCCTAAAGAAGTGTGCAATTATTGAGGTAGTGAGATGAAAGGCCAAGATTTAGAGTATCCTAAAAACTGACCAAAAATATAAAGATATTAAACTTTTATTTTTTAAAGGCAAGTTCTGAGGTATAATGTCTAAATTAAAAATACTAAACTTCCCATGAAGTTTTTCCTAACTTGTACTAGCTGGTCATGACAGCAGGAATGGTGACACCATCAAAATGATTAATATGAAAAATATTCATAATTCTGTACTCCTTTATAGGTGATCAGTACGAAACTACGGTGTTTAGTTTCTGTAGTGAGTATGTGAAAGCCAGTTTTTGTAACATGAAATACCACATTTCATGGTCAGTATTAAACAGCAGTTTTCACTTGTGGGCAAATTTTAGTCGTGTTGCCCTATTTTGATAAGTATCACAAAGAGGTATCTTTATAGTCTTGTGTTTTGTAAGCAATATGAAATGGCTGTTCATAGTCTTATAGTCTTGTTCCTGTGAACAGTACAAAATTGCTTTTCATAGTCTTGTTAAAGCTGGAAGCCGAAAGAATTTGGGAAGAAATCCCAACTTCAAAAAGCCCAAATGGATATACCAATCAGGTGCTGGACATTCCTCCATAATTACCTGTAAATGAGGTATATTTTTGCTCCATAATTACGTGTGAATGAAGCAGATTATCCCCTAATTACGAGGCAGTGGGATGAATATTCTTCCTATTTACATAATTACCTGTTAAAGAGGGCAATTTCTTGCCCAAATTACGTTAATGAAAAGTTTTTTCTGCCAAATTAGCTGTTAATTACAGAATTACCAGTTAGTTAGGCCTATTCATATCCCCAATTAGTGGGAGTGGGATGCATATTTCTCCCTAATTGCATAATTATCTTTTAAAGAGGTTGCTTCTCTCTAATTACCTGTCAATGTGGCAAAATTACGTGGGTTTTTTTTATCAAATTACATGGCAGTTACTAGTTTAATTAGGCCTATACTTATCCCTAATTACTGGCAATGGGGTGGATTCTTGCAAGGTGTATCACACGGAACCTAAACTGGCCTGGTGGTCCACGTGTACGGTGAAGGCTGACGTTAGTCCGACCTGCTGTCCTGCTGGGGGAGGAAGAACTCAGGGCAGGAGGATATTAGCTTTGCACGTCTCCGACCATTTACCTGACTCAATCACTTACATTGAATGGTGGCGTTAGGCCTATAAGATGAAGTGGTGGGAGTGCCGCAAGGCGCGCTTGTTCCACCCGAAGGGGTTTGGGTCACTTGTCTGCTTTTGAGGGGACGGTGTGTGTCTTGGTGTAATTAATTGCTTTTGTTGCAACAAGAGACTGGAGGATGACTCTTGTTAATTTGTGCAATGAAGTAATATAGTTTTAACTGAAAATAAAGTTTTTAGAATTGAATAAAGTTAATGAGCTTTTGTTTGGTTTCTTCATGAAATTCCTGTAAAATTCTCTTGTTCAGAAAGACGTCTGAAGGTATGAATTAATATTCCAGACTTTGCAAATTAATCTTGTGGATGAAAATATCATGTAGACTGAAAATAGCACCAAATTAAACTTATAATGTTTAAGAGTTTCGAGTTAATTATAGTCACAGAAAATTAGTTATGAATAGATAACTATTTTGGTGCAAGTGATGTTGATAAGGTAGGCCTAAAATTTAGCCAAAATAATTTAAAATGCAGCCAGAGTTGTTAATTACAATATGAAGAATAACGTAACATAAGTAACAAATTTTCAAGAAATACTGAAACCAATCAGCCAAAAAATAATGTAAAAATACGTAAATAATTAGTTACAACTGAAATTAATGATTTATCTGGTTAAAAATAATCCCCTCTAATAATGGAGATTGGTGTTTTACAAGTTATAATTAAACGTATTATATCACCAAATTTACAAGGAATAAATCAACCAGGAAAAGCTATTTTAAAAAAAATCAGATGATAAAAATGCTAAGCAAAAATTGCCAATTTCAGTCTTAAAAAGTTCAACTAAATCGGATTCATTCGAAAAATAATCGAGGAATTTTTAAATCACTACTGTAGAACATTTCTACGTCTATCGCAGGAGCTTATTTTCCGACGTGGTTTGGTATTTTGCCGTCAGATGTGACGTCAGTTTGTTAATGTTTATTGCAAAATTAAAGTCTCGTGTTCATATCACGCTTATGAACACGTTAAAACCACAATCTTGCCAAAAATATTGATATTTTAACGTCAAAATTGACGGCAAAACGCCGAAAGATGCCGGAGAACAGGCTGTGAGAGACCTTGGAAATTGACAAAGTTATTTGAGTAAAATCCTTATTTAAAGAAAATAACGTCAGTTTTATATGTAAATATAAATGAAAATATTTTTGAAATAACATTATTTATCAATATTTGCGAGTAAATTACTCTTTACGGCTCTAAGTCAAGAATTGTCTGGTGCAAAGTCGGTATCAAAATGGCCAAGACACTCGAGAATATATTTATCGTAGTCATCGTCTCTTTCGCTGCTTGTCCCTTCGTTTTCTATGAGGTCTGATGCATAAGTAAAAGACCCATTCTCTATACGAAGACGTGAGCGAGAGAGAAAGAGAGCAAGAGAGAAAGAGAGCGAGAGAGAGAGAGAGAGAGAGAGAGAGTGAGAGAGAGAGAGAGTGAGAAAGAGAGAATCGTAAAGTCTCGTAAAATCACGCAAAATCACGTAAGTGTCAGAATTTGTTTTAAACCCGAAGAGTTTTGAGAGAGAGTTAGAGAGAAAGAGTGGGAGAGAGAGCGTGAGAAGCAGAGAGAGAAAGAGAGACGACTGGACGATATTCTGGCTTCATATTTCTACACGGATTTTGCACGCCATGTTTCATGAAGACTTTCTCTGCCAAGTTAAACATTAGCCATGATAGTTGAACGTAAGCTTTAGGTTGAAGTCTCGGTGGGTATAACCCCATACCCACAACCCTCTTTGGACTCCCTGTCCCGACATCTTATAAGGCATTTTAAGTCTAAACATTCTCTCAGGGACATAGAAAATGGCCGACGCCATCTTGGAAAATTACCAGTGCCATGAGGCTTCATAGATTCCCATCTCGGCCGAAGTCAGCTGATGTCAGCTTAGAAAAAATCAGTCCTTTTTCGAGTAGGTTTCAGTTGCTGATGACTGACTGACCTGACCTCATATTACCTCTGGCTGAGGACATATTACTCCCTCCTGGAGCACTGCAGTGCTGGCTTCGAGGGGTAAAAAAAATATATTTGATTTTTATTATCATTGACATAATTAACCTTCCCTAATTATAAATTTCTCTTGTGGATCAAAATAAAAGACTTTACGGACACTGTGAATTTTATTTTTTTCATACATTACAATGATGACGTCATGGCGTTGACTTACAGCTATACTTTTGATGTACTTTGCCTATTACAATTATGACGTCATCAGTGTCGTGACGACCTTAGCAACTTGATACGTCAATTATTCTACCCATGACGTTATAGTTTACCATTTTTAAGCTATCTTATGACGTCACCAGTATCGTGACGACCTTAGAGACTGATACGTCACTCATACTACCAATGACGTAATCGTTAGAACCGTTTTCTTTACGAGACGTTGTTGTTGTTTAAGCTATCTCTTATTATAACGTTTTTATGGCCATTTTCTATATATTCGTAAGTTTTAACTGGTTTTAAAAGGCTTTAACTAGGCATAATATTCAGAAGTTTTTGGTGCCTTTTAAAGGCCTTATATTCGTAGGTTTAAAAAAAAAAATTTTTTTAATCTACAATCGTACGTTTTAGGCAGGCCTTTTAAAGGCTTTACTTAGACTTAGTCTATACCCAGTATATGGTCTATAAAACCCTTTGGTTTGACCCTTATTTCTCTAGTAAATAAGACATAAGGCCCGAACAAAATGCTTTCAAAATCTTATTACTGACATACACCAAGCCTTTTATAGCCTCTAAAAGGCTTGAATAAAATTGACTTTTTCTTGGCCATACTTTAAAAATGGCTTTTCTTTACTATAGGCCTTTGAACCTGGTATCCCTATTTTTCATCATTCTTTGATTAAAGCTGCAACTCGTGATTGCACACACAGAGAGAGAGAGAGAGAGAAATTCTTTACAAGTGTACCACGTGCGAGAGAGAGAGAGAGGATTCTTTACCAGTGTGTGTACCACATACGTGAGAGAGAGAGAGAGAGAGAGAGAGAGAGAGAGAGAGAGAGAGAGAGAGAGAGAGAGAGAGAGAGAGAGAGAGAGAGAGAGCTATGTTTCAAAATCCCACAAACCTTTCAGCTTTACAAATGCCATTTTTATCAGTCTTTAGCAGCCAAGCAAATCAGTTCCTGATTTCCAAATGACCTCGAGATTGGAACTCCCCAAATTCCTTATAAAAATGGCCCATCCCCAAGCCCTTTTCTTGCTGCTAGCACCTACAGTAAAAGGCCACTTCCTCTAAGCAAGTAGAAGGAATGAGGAAAAAGTGTTGTTCGAATAGATACTAATTTAAGGGCCAAACTAGGACCACCATATGGGTCTCTAGATCGAAGAAATCTATCAAATTTAGGCCATAGGGCCACAAGAGGTCAAACTATGACCACCACAGGGGCCTCTAGGACGAAGAAATCTATGAAATTTAGGCCACAAAGGGTCACACTAGGACCATCATATGGGCGTCTAGATCGAAGAAATCTATGAAATTTAGGTCATAAGACCACAAAAGGTCAAACTATGACCACCACAGGGGCCTCTGGGACGAAGAAATCTATGAAATTTAGGCCACAAAGGGTCAAACTAGGACCATTATATGGGCCTCCAGATCGAATAAATCTATCAAATTTAGGCCATAGGGCCACAAAGGGTCAAACTATGACCACCATAGGGGACTCTAGAACGAAGAAATCTATTAAATTTAAGCCACAGGTCCACAAAGGGTCAAACTAGGACCACCACGTGGGTCTTTGGAATAGCTTAATCTATGAAATTTAGGCTACAGGGTCAAACTAGGACCACCAAATGGCCACCAAAAGTGTGAACAGATTCTTAATGAGACAAAGTATCTGCTTGGAGTCAGTACATTTGGCCTAAACCCTCTCGTAAAGTAGAAAAACTAGAACAGTTCTAGATAGGAACAGAGTACTATGCCACTTCCTTCTAGAGGATCTAGCAAAGAACTACTAGAAGGATCAAAGTTCTAGAAAAGTTATCTAGATCAATCATACAGCTTAAAAAATCTAGTTCTATAATAGAGCACCAATGTTTATAGACATAGTACAATGTCAGTTCCTTCTGGAGAAACTAGCAGGAAAAGTAAAGTTTTAGAAAAGTCATCTAGAACTTCTAGAAGTCTCCCAGCTCTAGAAAAAGTCACGTACAACTTATAAAAGTCTGGAAGTGTTACAAAAGCTATTTAGAACTTCTAGAAGTGTCAAGCTCTAAAAAATTCACCTGGAACTTCTAGAAGTCTCGAAGTTATGAAAAGTTATCTAAAACTTCTAGAAATGTCAAGCTCTAGAAAAAATTCACCTGGAACTTCTAGAAGTCTCGAAGTTTTGAAAAGTTACCTAAAACTTCTAGAAATGTCAAGCTCTTAAAAAAAATTTTTCTGGAACTTCTAGAAGTCACGAAGTTTTAGAAAAGCAATCTAGAACTTCTACAAGTGTTAAGTCCTAAGAAAAAAATTCACCTGGAATTTCAAGAAGTCTCGAAGTTTTAGAAACGTTATCTAGAACTTCTAGAAGTGTCAAGCTCTAGAAAAAATTCACCTGGAATTTCCATTAGTCTCGAAGTTTTAGAAAAGTTATCTAGAACTTCTAGAAGTGTCAACCTGTATAAGAAACTCACCTGGAACTTCTAGAAGTCTCAAAGATTTAGAAACGTCATCAAGAACTTCTAGAAGTGTCACGCTCTAGAAAAAAAATTCACCTGAAATCTCTAGAAGTCTCAAAGTTGTAGAAAAGCTATCTAGAACTTCTAGAAGTGTCAAGCTCTAGAAAAAATTCACCTGGAACTTCCAAGCTCTAGAAAAAAATTCACCTGGAACTTCTAGAAGTCTCAAAGTTTTAGAAAAGTTATCTAGAAATTCTAGGAGTGTCAAGCTCTAGAAAAAAAATTCACCTCAAACCTCTAAATGTCTCGAAGTTTTATTAAAGCTACCTAGAACTTCTATAAATGTCAAGTTCTAGGAAAAAAATTCACCAGGAACTTCTATTAGTCTCGAAGTTTTAGAAAAGTTATCTAGAACTTCTAGGTGTCAAGCTCCAGAAAAAAATTCACCCGGAACTTCTAGAAGTCTCGAAGTTTTAGAAAAGTTATCTAGACCTTCTAGAAGTGTCAAGCTCTAGGAAAAAATTCACCTGGAACTTCTAGAAGTCTCGAAGTTTTAGAAAAGTTATCTAGAACTTCTAGAAGTATCAAGTTCCAGAAAAAAAATTCACCTGGAACTTCTATTAGTCTCGAAGTTTTAGAAAAGTTATCTAGAACTTCTAGGAGTGTCAAGCTCTAGAAACAAATTCACTTGAAGCTTCTAGAAGTCTCGAAGTTTTAGAAAAGTTTCCTAGAACTTCTAGGAGTGTCAAGCTCTAGAAAAAAAAAGTTCACCTGAAACTTGAAGTCTCGAAGTCTTAGAAAAGCTATCTAGATCTAACTTCTAGAAGTGTCAAGCCCTTGAAAAAATTTCACCTGGAACTTCTAGGAGTTTTGAGGTTCTAGAAAAGTTATCTAGAATGTCTAGAAGTGTCAAGCTCTAGAAAAAAATTCACCTGGAACTTCTAGAAATCTCAAAGTTTTAGAAAAGTTATCAAGAACTTCTAGAAGTGTCATGCTCTAGAACTAATTCACCTTGAACTTCTAGAAGTATTAGGCTCTAAAAAAATTACCTGGAACGTCTAGAAGTCTCAAAGTTCTAGAAAGGTTATCTAGAACTTCTAGAATTGTCAGGCTCTAGAATAATTCATCTGGAACTCCTAGAAGTCTCGAAGTTTTAGAAAAGTTATCTAGAGCTTCTAGGAGTGTCAAGCTCTAGAAACAATTCACCTGAAACTTCTAGTCTCAAAATTTTAGAAAAGTTATCTTGAACTTCTAAAAGTGTCAAGCTCTAGAAAAAATTCACCTAAAACTTCTACAAGTCTCACAGTTCTAGAACTTCCAGAAGTGTCAAAGCTCCAGAAGAGTTACCTAGAACTTCTAGAAGTCTCAAAGTTCTAGAAAAGTAATCTAATTGTGTCACAGGGCTCAAATAACCTCAAAGAAGTCATGCCTAACAAGGTGGGGTTGAACCATATCCCTTGACCACATGCACAACAGACTTCCAAAACTCAGTCACTTGAGATTAATACAACCTCTATAAACAGACCAATCCATTTAAAAATCCAATCTCCTTTTGCTTCCTGAAAGCATAAACAGGAAGACCAATCATGCTTAAACAATACTGGTTATAAGAACAACGATCATACTGGTTATAGGAAGACCAATCACCCTTTATCAATACTGGTTATAGGAAGAACCACCATTTAACAATACTGGTTACCACCTAAAGTTGCAGTGTGTTAAATCACTGTTGCTACAATCAGAAATGAAAATGAGGGTGACTGAATATCCTGTCACTCTCCAGGACAAGAATCAAAAGGATAAAGCAATCCTGATGATATAAGGAGTTAGGAGAGACAGAGTCCTGGCCCCTGTGCATCCTAGGCCAAGGAGTCTCAGGCCCTGTGGAAAAGTCAAAAGCGTTGGTCCTACTATAAAGTAGATGCTGTACAAAGCAGATTCCTCCATTCAGCACAGACCTGCACATCCCCAGTTAAATGCTGGAGAGTGAGAATTTGATTGCTATCATCATTGCTCATAAGCTATTGACAGTGCTTATGCAAGCAAAAGGGTACCAACTCGAGTGGTCAGCTCCAACAGAACACAATTACGTGTTCTAAACAATTCAAAACCCATGATGGAAAGCAGTAAATAAACCATATATAAAAAATATTATTATTATTATTCAGAGGATGAAACCTATTCATATGGAACAAGCCCAGCAAAGGGGCCATTGATTGGAAATTCAAGCTTCCAAAAAATAACAGAAAGAAAAGCAGATCAAAAGCTGCAAGCACTGACTGCAAGCAAGGAGCATTATCCAAATGCAAGGGCAGTAAGAACAATAATATAGTTTGTTTCTGAAGCTTATCCAAACCGGCCAAGCCAAGCAGGGAACCTCTTAACACACTGAAATGCTATTACCATGGCTGGACAACCACAAACTCCCAATTCAAGCCACTTCATCCGGATGAAAAAGGTTCTTGCGGCTCTTGCCATCCAAACTGGAGAACACTTCTCGATCCATGGTCAAACAAATGACCTGGTGTAGGAAATTATGTTACACAGCATTAGAAACTGCTACGTAGTTCCTCTGCAGCATTTAAGAGTGTCAGGCAATGTTTGCCGTCAAAAGCAAAAGGAAATACTTTCTGGCCTTGGAGACATTAAATGCAATGCTATCAATGCTCAGAGAATCAGGAAGTGGATATAAATTCCATCCAAGTAATCAATAAAAGTCTTGTCCTTAGAACTTGGCTTCTACAGCCCAAGTATTCTGCTAAAAATCTGTCAAAACTAGAATAGCTGGAATGAAGCCTGAAACTTTTAGGCTTAAATGACAAGCTACCCTGAGCAAGTTACAGGTGTAACCACCTGTGTCATAGTGATGGTTACAAAAGGCAAACACACACACATGAAATAATTCATAACCACTGCAATTTGGAAATCAGGACAATATATGTGATCTGCCCAAGACAGGCAAAAATGGCAATTGTATAATAATGAGTTTTTGTTATTAGCAATAACATGGATCAGAGAGAGAGAGAGAGAGAGAGAGAGAGAGAGAGAGAGAGAGAGAGAGAGAGAGAGAGAGAGAGAGAGAGAGAGAGAGCTAGCTAGCTTTCTTGTATAAGACAAGACCTTACTTCAGAATTCCTACACAAAATGGCAACTGACAGCAATATACAGGCGCCCTATTTAGTAATCAGCCCCCCAAAATACAGTCATTCAAATTACTTTTCCTGTAACATACAGAATCTTGATGCACAAATACAGCTGTAGAGGCTATAGACGTCTGTAGAAAGGTGTTCGCAGTATGTATAGTCAGTGGCAAGTTTAACTTTTGGTAGCAAACGAGACTAGAAAATTTACTTGGAAATTGTGCAAGACACAAAATGTAGGAGGGAAAGTGAGGAACTTATTTTAGGCAGAGGAATGGGGAAAAAAAAAGATGGCACCAACTGGAGTGATATTGAGCGTTTAACGGACAAACAGCTGAAGTGAAATCAATTTGAAGTACAGCTGTAAAACTGTCAACTTATAACAACTGATAATCTTCATTGAGATACAAAACCAGAGACTATTTTTAAGAACTGGAGGAGATTAAAAGAAGAGAAACGCCATTAAAACAATGCCTGATAACTTGTGCCAACCTCATGAGATGGCTGGGAAAACTAGACTACGTCAGGAGGGCGAAAAAGATGTTAGATTTCATTAAATGCAAAACCCTTGAGAGACAAAACCTGAAGAAAAGTGGAGAGTTGAGTAACTAGAAAGGCCACAACTTGGCGGCAAGGACAAGAAACTCCTCCAAGATGGGGGTCTCTTAACTGGAAGCTACGCAGACAACGTTACTAAGAATATGTCTGATCGAAGAATAGACACTTAGGAGAGAAAGTTGTAGGGGCAGAAAGTCAGACGTGTCACCTTAAAAGACATATGGTGTGATATTAAAATGCTCTATAATAATACTAAAATAGTACTAGTGGATGATACTAGGACAGCAGTGACTGGAACAAGTACCAGAGTCAACCACAAGGAAGAGAAAGGTGTTCAAAGGCACGTGAATACGTCACCCTGTTCGAGCAGGTGAGAGCTGTATGAGATGACAATTTGAAGTCTAAAGGAACAATGATTAAGATATGCCAATAGCATCCATATGTGACAAACACGCAAGGAGACAACAGAGTCAATGTCAAGGAAAACCAACGACTATTTAATGGGAAGCAATATAAAATTATTATAAAATATTGCCAAAACAAAATGAAAGATGGCAAGAATGAATGGAAATGTGCAGCACTGATTAGGAATGTCGTCAGCAGTGTATAGTTTGCAAACAACATTCCCCACAAAGCTGACAATTATTCAGAATGAACATAACATGACCACATAAAAACCACATTGAACAAAGACATTTCTTGGGTTTAATTGCTGCCAATTACCACTTACCTCAAATTCTGAATTGAGAAAAAGGTCTCTTCAGCTAGAAAAAAAAGTGAAGTTGAGAGAGAGAGAGAGAGAGAGAGAGAGAGAGAGAGAGAGAGAGAGAGAGAGAGAGAGAGAGAGAGAGAGAGAGAGTGTGTGTAAACAAAACAAGCAAAAATTTTATTTAACACATACATAATAATTCTTCACATTTCCACAACAAAATTCTCTTCTTTTCATATTCTCTACATAACTCATTAACACCCGTTATTTCAATCCTTTCTAACTACCAAGGAAGGAAACACCTTGCAGAAGCAAATCCGTGCACATTCAAAGTGCGAACAAGCACGTAACTCTTTTTGATTCAAACATAACCAATCAGGAAGTGTTAGACATTACGGGAAGGGAACGTGAAAAAACCTCAGACCACTGAGTTTAAATTACTCAACTCTCATAGTGATGGCAAAAGGAATTTTTCATTGACAGAATTAAGGGTTTTTCTAACTTGAAATTCTTTAAAAAATAACTGGATAAACTGACAATGATGAACTCTTATTACCACAGCAGGACAGAGGCCAAAGTTATTCCATGTTGTCAAAAAAGTACAGAACAATACATAGCTTGTCCCACCTCAAATAGAATGAGAGAACTCCTATACATGGGAAGAAAAGCAGAGTGCATGAAAAGCCTATAGCATAAGGAGAGATGTCTTGCCTCAAGTTAAAACAATGGTAGAATGGCAAACACAAAATGAGGAAAACTCCCAATTGTGGACAGTTAACACAATTAGTTGCTCCTCAATGGAAGTATCTCAGAGTGTCTAAAGCAAAGCCAATTCTGAACAGGAATTACAGGGAGACTGACTGCTTGGAGAGGATGAAACCAGGTCTTGAATAAAGATACGACTAGCCACAGGGAGCCTTGGCTATATTCTGGACTGGTGGTGATGGTATATCCACAGTACTTCTCTGTTACGTGACCCTTTTTTGGCTGCGAATACCACAAGGAAACAATTTTTCCTGTGCTAACAAAGGTACTGGAAGAGTTTCAAGATGCACAACATCAGTCAGTAAATCACTAGTCTCCAATGGGGGATGGAAGATCTTTGGCAAGAAGCATAGATAAAACACATCTATTAAAGCTGTCAGCAGCCAGGTACCCGAGAAGGCACCAAAACAGCAACTGGCCTGACCCAACGCATTCTTTATTAGAGGCTTACAAAGTTACAGAAGGCAATTAAAGAAAAGACAAAGTCAGCTTTCTTCAAACACTGGCAGAGATTTGGTATGGGAGAAATAAGGAGGTTACCTGTAGGAATATATTAGAATATAAAATTGAAGCCACAGGCCAAGCACTGGGACATAATTATGATGGGGTCATTCTGAGCTGAAAGGGAAACTCAGAGGAATAAAAAGGTTTGAAATGTGTACCAGGAGGAAAAAGTTTTTGCAGTTGCACAATGAAACATTTGTCATGAGAGGGTTGAGGAAAGTAAGATGGAAGAAAGAGAATTTGAAGGGAGGTACAGTAAAAGGAGAGGCCTGTAGGGGAAAGAGGAGGCTGAAAACACTTAAGGGGTGATGCAGTTAAGAAAGCAGTAAATACTGATAGAATAATAACAATAATACGATGGAGGAGGCTGTGCTTTGATGCTTATAGCTGAGGAGAATCAACAAGAACTGGAGGATGCTGGTATGACTAAATGGACAACACAATGTGACATCTAAAGACATCAAGGGAGTGCTTCCTTACATCACACTTTGTCAGAACAAACTGAAAGACACTAATTGCAAGGTTGATCAAATACATTATAACTTAGAATGAATGAGTATTCATTTGGAACAGATCTGTAAGGCCAACAACTCTCTGACAAGTTTCCAGAGGACAAAATCCCCTTTTGTGACGTGGAGAGGATGTGGTTGTAACAAGGACAAGACACGAAAAGAAATACAAACATCAGAAAACCTAAAACAACTGTGCAAGGCACTCCAATGATGCAATTTAAGAGAGGCGTAGCAGTCACAGACAGGAGACACAGAGGGTCAAAAATTGGAAGCATGATTTAAAAGGAAGCTAGGACAAGGAGGAAGAGGGTAGGAAAAAGATTTCTGAAATTAGCAACTGCCAGTTTGGCTTTGCTCCAGGAAAATCAACCACTGAAAATATTTACTGAGAGCAAACGCCATGAAAAGAAGGATATAAATACATAAAAACCAAATCTGTATATCTTCTACAGGTGTTCAAAGGGTAAAGAGTACCAGACTACTCACTGATTAAGTGACAACGCTAATATAATACAATATCTGGGCCAAAGACAGCACTAGATACGTCTTCAGAATCTGACAAAAGCATCTGTGTCTATCATCACATTAGAGGAAGTTTCTAAGAAATAAATAACAAAAGGGGAGAGGCTCCTTGTAGCCTCTGTATGCAGACCTGTTAATATCAAGAAAGGCCTTAGAAAAACATCTGAAAGATGGGAGACTGGAAGAGATCAGAGCTGGAAATCAAAGCAAGCAAAACTTAAGAATACATTGACAGGCAGGAACCAAAGGAAAAGGTGTGGGCTGGAGAGTGACCAGGTAGATGCTATATGCAGGGTCTTGTAAACTGACGTTTTGCATCAAATAAACGTGAAAGCACTCGGTACTGAACTTCTGCCTGTCATTTTCCTGTGGGATTTGCTTATACACTGAAGTCAGGTGCATCTACTGTGATTTTTTAAGCACAAGAGCTAATATTTAAGGCGTGGAGGTAGGAAGGATTATATTTAGTGTCAACATCACAATTGTTATAAGTATGGGCTCAGAAAAGCCTACTCGAGCAGTGAAAGTTTTCTAAAGCATAGCCATGAATTGATATTGACATTAAAAACACATTTGACTTTATATATTTTCACTGGAAACCCAATATTTTCATTAAAAACAAAAATATGTGGCACAGTTTTTGACCTGCACTGGTCAGCATTGGGGATTTAGAATGTCCCGAGGTCACTTGACTGGCTTAATCCTAAAGAACAGTTGCCCTCAAGCTGCCAATGTGATAGAACAGTATGGAAAGCCAAGATGGTAACTGCAGGACAAGGAAATATTTCATTTTGATAAGCAACAAGTCCTGTAACTGATGTTTCGAAGACCACTGCTGGAACAGCTGAAGCGACAAAACTTTTGGAAGGGTCTACTGGTTGAATTTCAAATGTGAAGAGGATGAAATCAGAAAATGCAATCCTGACAACAATTAATAACTGCTGGAAGGGAAAATATATAATGAAATTGGTTGAAAAAATATTCTTGAAGACAGACCCATAAAAAACTTGAGTGCTTGTGTGCATGTAAGCATTCAAACATTTTATTATTATTCTTTTTTCTGAAACATCCTCAAAGCCAAATACGGCAAATGACAGGTCTCGGGAAAATTCATACAAAAGAAAGGAAAGATTTAAATGACTAAATAGAGATATGTAGACAGGATTTGGAGAGCAGACGATGATGATTGAAAACCTCCAAAATATGGTTTGGTCACGTGACAAAGAGGAACAATGAGGTATCGAGTGATTGATCCAAAAATGTGAAGCCCACACATGGGAATTCTGGCTGACGAGAAAGAGACACTTTTTGATATGTAGCAAAGTCCATTATGTAACAAAGACTATATTATATCCAGCACTTGATTATTTTCTAGATATCTTTCTACTATCAGACTGGAAAATTAATTGTTTCCTAAAAACCAAACCATTTATATCTAAGCCTTGTTTTGTTGCTCATTTAAAATTATGTGTTCTGCTAAGACACTTTCCCTGTCATGTCTAACACTTCCTTCAAAGCTGTACCAGATTTCATTAAGCCAACATTCAACACATTTTCTCATTTACAATACATACAAAAATAGTTTTACAGACTATCTTTAATTTATGTGAGATTTCATTACTTTGAGCACTGGTAGCCATGATAATGTAATCTAAATTACAATAAATGTATTTTTGATATGTAATTTACAATTCAGTAAATACAGAACTGTACTTTAAAATCTAATTTACAGTCGTATAAAAATGTATTTTTGAAATACAATTACATTGCAATAAATACAGAACTGTACTTTTTAAATCTAATTTACAGTAGTCTAAGAACAAAAATCTACTTTTGAAATATAATTAAAATGCAGTAAATACAGAACTGTACTTGTGAAATCTATTTTACAGCAAATACAAAAATGTCTTTTTGAACTATAATTAAAATGCAGTAAATAAAGAACTGTACTTTTTATATCTAATTCACAGCAAATACAAAAATATTCAAGTTATTTCTTCTAAATCCTCTCCAATCTACTGATATTTCAAGACTGAAGAACCAGTAACCTTGAAAATAACCACTGTATTTTTGAAAAGTAAACTATTGAAATATACCTAAAACTTCTTTTGAATTTTTCACCTATTATTTTTAGCATTTTACAGAACATTTTTTGGACTAACCATACAACGTTCAAATTCAGTAACTCAAGCACATAGTGATGGCTATGTGTACATTATTTCAGGAATTATTTCACGAATCTAAAGAAATCATATACACCAATTTTAAAACCACACGACATTTACGAATTGCAACTTCACAAAACCTTTAAAATGGCAATTTACTTTGTATACCAGTCTGGTTATAGTTTAAAGAAAACAAACCTCTTCATTTTCACTTGTGCCCTGACAAATTTAGTTAAGAGCAGACAAACCAAATGGTTATTTTGGCTACGGGAAAGAGAAAATTTACTGATGGGTGCTGTCTCCACTGGGAGGTCCCTCATTGGTCTACAGGTGGCCCTCCTCAGTAAACCACAGGATTTGTAATCCTGGAACACACAATGTGCAAAGCCCGATGATGTAAATATATGCCCCAAACACAAGCACAATTATGAGGAAGGCTAAAGATTGCAATACAGAATACAAGCAGCAAAGATTACAAAACTAAGCAAAATACATAATTAATCTAAAAGAATCCTAATTTGCACCTCAGCTTCACAGATACTTTGGGGGTTTGGCTTCTTGATAAGGAACAGAGTCTGTTCAGTAACTAAGAGACTACAATACAGCCTCCACCTGAATATTTTATAGATACCTTACACTTAACAGCAATTCCAAAGTTCCTAAACCAGACTAACCTGTAATTTACATTTACAGTAACATTAAATTTAAGAGACTTATCTACAAGTGTAACACGTCCAAAATGGTTATATAGCAAAAAATTGTCAAAACAATGCTGATGATATTAAGCACAGAAGTACAATACGTTGTGATGTCACTGTAATTCAGTGGTAATAAGTATGCCGCCTACCTACAGGCGAAAAGCCACAGAATTACGGACAAATTTGCTCAACGCTACACCTCAGTGAGAAGCAAAATGAAGAAAGGAAACAAAATTCACATCACAATACCAGAAAGGACATCAAAATATCATAACCAACTCTAAAGACAAGAGGGATCGATGCCTTGAATTCTGTGCCAGCAAACACTGTTGGAATTGTTGTTTTCCTTTTTCAAGCCCTCATACGATCGCGCAACTGGGAAACGTCTAAACAAAAGAAGATTATTTAATGATTAACCAGTTCGTAAGAACAGGGACTATAAAGTAAAAGGACTTGAAACAAGGAAGACTAGAACATCGTAAAGAGAAAACAAAAGAGAATGTTGTGAGTGGGACCAATAAAGATGAAGAACAGAGAGGGTGTCAGAACAGAGCCCTGAGGAAAGCTGTGAGATATGGGGAAGGAAAAACCAATAAAGATGAAGAACAGAGAGGGTGTCAGAACAGAGCCCTGAGGAAAGCTGTGAGATATGGGGAAGGAAAAACCAATAAAGATGAAGAACAGAGAGGGTGTCAGAACAGAGCCCTGAGGAAAGCTGTGAGATATGGGGAAGGAAAAACCAATAAAGATGAAGAACAGAGAGGGTGTCAGAACAGAGCCCTGAGGAAAGCTGTGAGATATGGGGAAGGAAAAACCAATAGAGATGAAGAACAGAGCCCTGAGGAAAGCTGTGAGATATGGGGAAGGAAAAACCAATAAAGATGAAGAACAGAGAGGGTGTCAGAACAGAGCCCTGAAGAAAGCTGAGAGATATGGGGAAGGAAAACCAACATTGACAGATTCATGCCTGACAGCAGAGGCCGAGAACTTCTAGCCTGGTTTATTGGCTCCAAGGGCCTGATGAATACTTTGCACAACATAAAAACACAATATCAAAAACAGAAGTAAAAGAAAGTGTACTGCAGTTCCTTGCTATGATAGACAATGCATAATTATAAAAAAAAACCTGTGAGGTCCAGGGTTTAAAAAATAAACAGAAAGGAAATGCTAATGAAAAGAAATATAAAATTGAGGCCAAAAGCCAAGCACTGGGACCTATGAGATACTTTAGCACTAAAAGGGAAACTGAGAAGAATAAAAAGGATTGAAAGGTGTAACAAGAAGAAAATCTTTTACAGTTGCACTATGAAAGAACTGTCAGGAGAGGGTGGAAAATAAGATGGGAGAGGGAGAATATGAATGAAGACACAGTACAAGGCATGAAAGGATGTCGCAAAAAACCCGGTTCCTGACAATCTGATGTGGGCTAAGACAGGACGTATCCGATCACGTAAGATTTGCCTAGCAGGAGAACTGACTGACATCTAAAGAAAACTAACAAAAGGGGCCTATTTTTGGGAGGGAAAAGGACCTCTTGTTGGAAAGAGTTTGTAAGAGAGTGAAATAGAAAGGTGAGACAGCAACTTGCTCTTGCCTAGAAAGGTCTCACCTGTCACTAACGACTGTCTAGCTAGTTCTAAGATCATCTGCTCTCACTGAACGTTAGGGCATAAGTCAAAAGAAGATAGTTGTGCAATGCACCTCAATTCAAATATTGTACTGAATATTAAAATACAATACTGTATTATAATATTCAATATTACAATCAACACTCACATGACTTATTAGTGTTTAACCCTTAATGGTTTGGCTAATTACATATGCCAACCCCCAGGTTGGCCAATTTAAGAAAACAACACATCAATGGAAGGAGAAACATATGCAAATGCACATGGTGTAAGAAAAAAACTCTATGACTATTTACAAGCCTGTTTGGGGCCTCTTTTACAAGACACTCGTAAAAATATGTTAACTTTCCCAAGTTATACAAGGTTTTTCTAATAATTTATCTGATTTTATTTTGTAAAATTATAATGGCAGCTCACACAATATCATAACTGATAAGAACTGAAATCAGTAACAAACTCTGAGTATATTTATTGTAAAATATTTACGAGATTTACTGAGATGGGGAGATGCAGTACCTTTTTGTGAGCATATTTTTTTCTAATATTTCTTTGCACTGTTCTTTGTAAAATTACAATTATAGCTAACATGTTATCATAAAAGATACGAATTATAACCAACAGCAATCCCTATTAAGAGCAATCAAGTCTCAAGGCACACTGATCCCCCTCTGTCCTGCGCTGTGCGAATACAGTTGCCGTAAGTCATTTATGGACCACTGAAGTGATATGAACATCTCTCCTGCTAAATTCATCCAAATCACATGGAGCATAACATTAACACTCATATGCGTTAGCCCGTCCACCTCTCAAAACCTGTTATAGATCCTCACCCCATATTTTGTTCAGAAATAGAAAAATTTTTACAAATTGGGTATATTCAACAGGTTCCTTAATCTTCTAAATCTTGTTCTTCTTGCGGTGTATCTTCTGCCACTTGTGCACATGTGGCTGATATTTGCGATGGTTCCTGTCAAAATGTACCTGGAAAGCAATGAACATACTTTAGTGGTGAATATGTTCTGTGTGAAGGGTTTGCAATATTATTTTTCAATAATAACTGTGGATATGATTTGATTTCAAGGGAATATTAAACTCCTGTCTATGAGCAATCAATCAAAGTTAACAAGAAGGACAATAGTCATGTAAGAAGGTCCAGGAAAATCTATAGACATAAAAATACTGAATTAAACAACAGCAAAAGTGGAGACGAGATATGTAAACAAAACAGTTTTAATCTTAATTACTGTACCATTATTGTT
The DNA here is from genome assembly GCA_039081455.1 of Macrobrachium rosenbergii. Lineage (NCBI taxonomy): Eukaryota > Metazoa > Arthropoda > Malacostraca > Decapoda > Palaemonidae > Macrobrachium > Macrobrachium rosenbergii. The sequence continues at coordinate 35,596 of JANJGK010002562.1, read as the reverse complement.
AACAAGAAAAATTGCCCAGTCCTAAAACTTGGTCTAGGGCTGGGAGAGTTCCCATTCAGGGAAGGAACACACAAAGCATTGCTCCAGACGGGCGTGGAGTAGAATCTTAAACCCCCATACACAAGGCGACAACCAGTCAATTTGGGAACCAGGTACTAGGCGCTCATAAAAAAATCTGGAGATTTCTGAAAGTAAAAATGTGGAATTAAAATTAAATTCACTAAACACAGGTAATCAAAGCAGAAAAAAAACTAATGAGACCTGAAATATTCAAGGGCAAAGCTACTTTTCGAACACAGATTTGGGCACCAACAGGAATGGATTGAGGGGCACTCATTTGCCGTCTGCCTTAAGAACACAGATTTGGGCACCAACAGGAATGGATTTAAGGGCACTCATTTGCCGTCTGCCTTAAGAACACAGATTTGGGCACCAACAGGAATGGATTGAGGGGCACTCATTTGCCATCTGCCTTAAGAACACAGATTTGGGCACCAACAGGAATGGATTGAGGGGCACTCATTTGCCGTCTGCCTTAAGAACACAGATTTGGGCACCAACAGGAATGGATTGAGGGGCACTCATTTGCCGTCTGCCTTAAGAACACAGATTTGGGCACCAACAGGAATGGATTTAAGGGCACTCATTTGCCGTCTGCCTTAAGAACACAGATTTGGGCACCAACAGGAATGGATTGAGGGGCACTCATTTGCCATCTGCCTTAAGAACACAGATTTGGGCACCAACAGGAATGGATTGAGGGGCACTCATTTGCCGTCTGCCTTAAGAACACAGATTTGGGCACCAACAGGAATGGATTGAGGGGCACTCATTTGCAGTCTGCCTTAAGAACACAGATTTGGGCACCAACAGGAATGGATTTAAGGGCACTCATTTGCCGTCTGCCTTAAGAACACAGATTTGGGCACCAACAGGAATGGATTGAGGGGCACTCATTTGCCATCTGCCTTAAGAACACAGATTTGGGCACCAACAGGAATGGATTGAGGGGCACTCATTTGCCGTCTGCCTTAAGAACACAGATTTGGGCACCAACAGGAATGGATTGAGGGGCATTCATTTGCCGTCTGCCTTAAGAACACAGATTTGGGCACCAACAGGAATGGATTGAGGGGCATTCATTTGCCGTCTACCTTAAGAACACAGATTTGGGCACCAACAGGAATGGATTGAGGGGCACTCATTTGCCGTCTGCCTTAAGAACACAGATTTGGGCACCAACAGGAATGGATTGAGGGGCACTCATTTGCCGTCTGCCTTAAGAACACAGATTTGGGCACCAACAGGAATGGATTGAGGGGCACTCATTTGCCGTCTGTCTTAAGAACACAGATTTGGGCACCAACAGGAATGGATTGAGGGGCACTCATTTGCCGTCTGCCTTAAGAACACAGATTTGGGCACCAACAGGAATGGATTGAGGGGCACTCATTTGCCGTCTGCCTTAAGAACACAGATTTGGGCACCAACAGGAATGGATTGAGGGGCACTCATTTGCCGTCTGCCTTAAGAACACAGATTTGGGCACCAACAGGAATGGATTGAGGGGCACTCATTTGCCGTCTGCCTTAAGAACACAGATTTGGGCACCAACAGGAATGGATTGAGGGGCACTCATTTGCCGTCTGCCTTAAGAACACAGATTTGGGCACCAACAGGAATGGATTGAGGGGCACTCATTTGCCGTCTGCCTTAAGAACAGAGATTTGGGCACCAACAGGAATGGATTGAGGGGCACTCATTTGCCGTCTGCCTTAAGAACACAGATTTGGGCACCAACAGGAATGGATTGAGGGGCACTCATTTGCCGTCTGCCTTAAGAACACAGATTTGGGCACCAACAGGAATGGATTGAGGGGCACTCATTTGCCGTCTGTCTTAAGAACACAGATTTGGGCACCAACAGGAATGGATTGAGGGACACTCATTTGCAGTCTGCCTTAAGAACACAGATTTGGGCACCAACAGGAATGGATTGAGGGGCACTCATTTGCCGTCTGTCTTAAGAACACAGATTTGGGCACCAACAGGAATGGATTGAGGGGCACTCATTTGCCGTCTGCCTTAAGAACACAGATTTGGGCACCAACAGGAATGGATTGAGGGGTACTCATTTGCAGACTGCCTTAAGAACACAGATTTGGGCACCAACAGGAATGGATTAAGGGGCACTCATTTGCCATCTGCCTTAGGAACACAGATTTGGGCACCAACAGGAATGGATTGAGGGGCACTCATTTGCCGTCTGCCTTAAGAACAGAGATTTGGGCACCAACAGGAATGGATTAAGGGGCACTCATTTGTCATCTGCCTTAAGAACACAGATTTGGGCACCAACAGGAATGGATTGAGGGGCACTCATTTGCTGCCTGTCTTAAGAACACAGATTTGGGCACCAACAGGAATGGATTGAGGGGCATTCATTTGCCGTCTACCTTAAGAACACAGATTTGGGCACCAACAGGAATGGATTGAGGGGCACTCATTTGCTGCCTGTCTTAAGAACACAGATTTGGGCACCAACAGGAATGGATTGAGGGGCATTCATTTGCCGTCTCCCTTAAGAACACTGATTTGGGCACCAACAGGAATGGATTGAGGGGCACTCATTTGCCATCTGCCTTAAGAACACAGATTTGGGCACCAAAAGGAATGGATTGAGAGGCCACAAGTAACAATCAAGATATTTGTGTGTCAAATGTAAAAGTTTTATCTCTTTATTCTACAGTAAATAGAGTCATAGTCAGTTAAAACCCCTTACTTTTACTTAGCGACGAAAGGAAAATGGTATAAATGTAGTGTGATCTACATCTACAAAATGCACTTGAACTATGTCCTACATAACCTTTGTAGTACCTTACAGCCACATTATACAGTCTTCAATTCATACAATATCCTGACAAAACTTACTTGCTACAGCTGTATGATTCTGACTATACTACTGTACTCAGTAAGGTCCAGAGACACAGATATCATATAAAAGTTGAAACTTCTTTCCCCCATTTACTAAAATTTTAATCCTGTTCTGACAATGATTTTCAGGTCCTTAAAGTAAGTGTTTGTGTGTGTGTGTGTGGGTGTATGCCGTGTTCCACAGCACTGGCAAAATTGGGTGTGATGGTCTTGATATTCTTAAAGCATCAAAAAAGCAATAAAAATAGGCTACCCCTGATTTGATAAGAGTAACGCCAGCATGTATCTCCCTCTCTCTCTCTCTCTCTCTCTCTCCTCTCTCTCCCTGACTGATAAAGACATGAGCACAAGCCCATGCATCCTCACTTCCACTGAGAAATTATACACTAATGCACAAAAACAGAATTAAAACGAAGGTAAAGACCAGCTGTAATTAAAGTCAAACACTTTTTACCAGTCCTGTACACACCACATATTGATTTCTCATTCAGTAATGTAACTTACATTTACGACTCATATGAAATGTGAGGAAAAAGCAAAAAATTAATTCATCTGTTTCTGTAAAATCAAAACTGCTAACCAGTGAGTTGGGTGAATGAACCTTTTTACAAACAGCACAATTTACAAACACACATCTCCTACACACAAAAATCACAAACCAGAACCATTTGACACCATGACGACACTAAATAGATTACAAAAATTATATTAACAGAAATGAAAATGTATCTCGGTGTGGAAATTCTCCATGAATTCCTCCACTCAGGAATCAACACCTTCAAAGAGGCTGCCTCTAGCACGTAAGCCAAAAGGGGTTCCCCATAAAAAGAAAGACTCAATCAATGGATTTAGACGCCGTTCAGAACCTGGTTGCTCCTCAGACCAAGGGTGTACCTGATGATTTAGGCATGAGCGTAAGGGCCTGCAATGTGTATGGGCATGCCATGTCCATCATATCTTAGCCAGGAAAGTCTCAGCAATTCGGCCAGTCACATAACTGGATAACAAGAGTTGAATGTATGCTTACAACCCTTGTTGTGTAAAATACTGACTGTTACTGAAAGTTGCAATAAATCTTAGCAGATCAGGCTACATAGCAATGGGGTACAGTAGAGCCCTGAAGGCACCTTCGTAAATAGCAAGTATACCAATTGCAACAACAAATAGGTTCTTGGAATTGCTGGATCAGATCAAATCAAAGAATAGCAGACGTCATCCTATATACTACTGTAATCCATCTTTGGTCATCAAATAAAGAAAGGGTAAACAGTCTCCTAATGTATGCCTTACAAAACTGGACTGAAAGGAGTCAACTTTTCCCTCAAATCCAATCAAACTGTTCACATGACACCACGTTATCGATACACGTTACAATGCAGGCAACTTTTTTAACCTGTGATAGCTTACGACAAAAGTAGAATCTGCTTTATCTTATGGAAAGTGATTTACAAAGATATCTTACCGTATTTGCTCAGTTTAACTGGTCAAACACTATTACATTATTCCCAATAAAATGTTAAAGCAAAGGAAGTGAGTTAGCAGATGTCACAAGAGGGTAAATCTTTGTATTCTTGCATGCAGTGGAAGAAAAGGAAAAAGAATTAGTGTCAGAATATTGAGAGATTGAAGAAACAGCACTCCATTTTACAGGTCTACCAACAGACTGATGTGGAGCAAATTTATCAGGCTACATGAACATACAGCCTGAAGATGAATGCAATGACAAAAAAAAAAGCAGCTTTCATTACATTTCTCTCCCAGGGCTGGCCAGGAGTCAAGCCAAGTGGAAAGGTCCAGCACAGGTGCTGACGTGAATGGAGGAGTGGCTAGCTAAGCTGGTGGATCATAGGAAGGACAATTTGACGACAGAAAACTCTTCGTAATGTCTAGACAGACCGCAGAAAAATCCATGCTCAAGTACAGTGCTGTACATTAGTAGTGCACAGAGTGCATATCACTAAACACAGAAATGCAAAAGGAGAATAAAAGAAAGAAAGGGGCATATGATAAAAACGGAAGTGTCAAGAGAATAAGGTACAACCCTACCAAAGAGCCATGATAATTAGGTGATAATACTTATTATATTGTGACTCTCATTGTGCTTGACAGAAGGATCTGCTGTTGAAAAACAGGTCTTCCATACAACTTTCGTCCAACTGTGGAACTACTATAAATTACTCGTTTGAAAGGATGTCAGCCCCAATATTCTACTGTAGTGATCCCAGGAAGTTATGCTGCCTCATGACAAGTCCTTTATTTCTTACACTTAACGACTACAGAACAATCTTCCAAGCTGTGCCATGGATGCTGGTTGATACTACACAGTTTATGAGATGCTCAAGTGCTACTCTGAAGAGGCAGATGCTGTTATCCTCTTTTGCAACTGAATATCAACACTGATAAGCAAGCTCCTGATGGACTACACAGAAGCAAGGGTCAAAGGTCACTCTAAAACATTGGGGACACCACCCAACAAACAGCAGCAGGCCTTGACCATCATCTAAAGCACAGAGTGTTTCCAAGACACTCATGCAAATGAACATTGTCTATGGCAACACATGAAACTATATGCTTTATATTTTTACAAAAATAATGTATGAGCTCTCATCAACTCCTAATCTGAATCAATACCTCACTTCTATATAACTAATTACAATTCATCATTATCATTCATAATACCTCACTATTCATCAAAGTTTAGTATTACATTTTAACATAATTTGCCTAAAACTGGTACACTAGTTCCTACAGACTAAGAGGAATCACATTCTTCAATGAGACGTACAAAGCAGTGAAAGGCTGTAGAGATGGGAAAGGCAAAGAAAAAGGCACAAAATAACACCTTCGAGAGGCTGAAGGGACACAGCAAGGAACACGGAACATTAATTGAGTCTAGGGTGCTACACACAAGACACACTGCCGAAGGTGACTCTATTCAAAGTTGTAGGAGCTGATAGACTCAAGTTGAAGATTTTATCACAGGTTGCCAACAGAACTGATAACTATAATGCTTTGTGTACATGTGATTCCAAACTGCCTTTAATTGTTTCTGAAAACCTGAAGCGACTGTGATTGCTGCCAAGATAGACCACTGATACAACTTACAGCACAACTGAAGTGAACTGAAACTGGCCAGCGCAACCACCTAACTCAACGGAAAGACTTCCTTTCTCAACTGCTGTCTTCTAAGTCTCAACAACAAATGCACATGCAATGATTCTTCCTCCTTCCTCTTCACCTCCTCCTCCTCCTTCTACTACTACTTCTTCTTCTTCTTCCTCCAACCACACAGATGTATTGAATGTACAGTACTGTGAAGTGGCTGACAGGTTTAGTGTCCACATGCTAAAAAATATTACTCTTATTACTATTATTATTATTCAAAAGATGAACCCTATTCATATGGAATACGCCCAGCACAAGGGCCAATGACTTGAAAGTCAAGCTTCTAAAGAATATTATGGTGTTCATTAGGAAGTAAGAGAAGTTAAAGGGAAATACAGAAAGAAGTTCTGGAGCTGAGAAGTTCGACAGCAAGGCGCATTTATTGCAGATTGGTGCTGCTGCTTAGCGAATCCGGTAGCTCTTGGCGGGAAAAGGGGATCTGAGATATATTATGAATGTGAAAGATCTCTATTAAAATACAACTTACGAAAAAGTGACAAACAAGAGATCATCCATTGAGTGTCCAAGTCATGACTGGTAATGTTAGGAGACGGAAACCTACCATCATGAACCACTCTATCTAAAAGAGATAAATCACTGGTACAAGCAGACATCCATACTGGAGAACAGTATTCTAGTAAAAGGAAGCATAAATGACCTGTAACAGGTTGCACTGATTTTATCACTGTTATAAATATATGAGACTTACAAACAATACCTAACTTTTGGGCGGAATTGGCTGAAACTTTCATTAGACGTCTCTTAAAGTAAGAGGTGACTTCAGTAGTTACACCTAGAATAGTTAAAGCTTCAGACTCATTCAGCAAAGTCCCATCAACCTGAAGGGGAGGATGGGGTGGAAAATGCAATCTGCTAATCAAGTGTGTTGTTGTTTTACTGGAGTTCAGCCTCGTACCCCACCAACTACATCATTCACTGATCCGGTCCATGTCCCGACTGAGGCTAAGAGCAGCTTCATTTCTGATAAGTGGAGACTTTAATGCTCCCTAAAGTGTTCCATCACTGGCATACAGAATAATCTTGTTTTCCAGGCTAACAACCATATCGCTTGTATACACCAAAAATAATAGTGGACCATGAACACGGCCCTGTGGAACTCCAGACACATTAAGTCTTGGTTCACTGAAGATCCCATCAACAGCAACTTGCTGCTGCCTACCTGTAAGGAAATCTTGAAGTAATCCTAAAATATATCCACCCACTCCATATGATTTACACTACAATTTTTTTGAATCTGCACTCAAAACCCTTATCAAGGTTCTCTTGCAAATGGCATGTCAAGTCTAAAAGAGCATCACAGGTACATAACTGCTTTCTATATGCATATTGGCTATCCACTAACAATCCTTTAGATTCTACATACTTATATAGTGGCTTAGCAATAAGTTTTTCAGCAACTTCGGAGAGCACAGGAAGAACAGAAATATTGGCCTGTAGTTACTGCAGTCTACAGATATGCCACTCTTTGGAACAGGCACTGTATTACTAAGCTTGGTCTCATTTCCAAAGATACAATGTTGACAGGAAAATCTACAGACTCCACTAATCTTAGGAAACAACACACAAACTTTTTTTAAAAAACAAGGGCAAGAAATCATCAGGATCTTCTCTGCCCCAGCTATCAAGATTATCCAGACTTTTCTTAACGTCGCTGGAGCGGAGTGTTAGTTTTGTGAGAAGAGGTTCAGGATGACAAGTATCAGGGAGAGGGACATCCTCAGCTTATTGCTCAGCTTCAAAAGCTTGATGAAGCAGTTCAGCTTTTTCCCTAGGGCCAGTAACCAACTTACCATCATCTGTTAGTAGTGGTGGAATGGAAGGCGAGCCTGACCCAAAGATAGGTGATGCCAATTTGGTTAACCACAGATGAGGCTGAGTAATTCCTTAAAGTTCCCTCTTCAAGGAATTATTGTAATTTCTCTCAGCTGTACGGTAAGTTCTATTCACAGTGAGGCGAGACTCAACAAAAAAAGTGTAATCTTCATTTAAACGATTTTGTCTCCAATGTGTTGAATTTGGTCTGTCTGTCATGGTAAGCTTGTCTACATGAATCATCAAACCATGGCTGGTCATTTGTCCTGAATCTGCTGACCTTTCTAGTGACATACCTTATTAAAATAGCCATCAGCATTTCATTTAACTTTTTGGGGTCAGGATCTAATACAGCATCTGAAATATTAAGTTCCTGACAAGCTTTAATAATGCGATCCCACTTGGCTCTAGATTTCAGCCAGACCTTTTTTCCAATGGCGGCATTAGGAATGTACTGATTGACAGATATGTCCATATTGATGACGCAATGATCACAAGCGAATAGGACGGCTTAAAGGACCAAAAGGAGAAAAGGCATGGCTGAAGACCTCCACTTTAATATTCAAACTATCCCACAGCAAAGTCATTCCCATGGATCCCTAGACTAGGCTGACCAATGCATAACATTTATCATTTCAATTATTATTTTTATTATTATTATTATTATTAATATTCAGAAGATGAAACCCCAAATTCAAATAGCACAATCCCACAGGGGCCAATGACTTGAAATTCAAGAAGCTTCCAAAGAATATTATTTGAAAGAAGTAACAGAAGTTAATAGAAAATAAAGAAAGAAGTGATCAGTTATTAGGAAAGAAAAAACATTAAAGTAATAAATAAATAGATAAAAATGTAATAAAATCATTAAAATACAAGGAACCACTTTATCACTATCAACCTCCAAAGGTGGCATAAAAAAGAAATAGGATGGTAATGTACCTGATATGGAAATAAGTCTCCTAATCTTGGATCTCATGTTGCAATGCTGTTGCATCTAAAAATATCAAAATACAATTATAACATGAAAAACCTAAAAGGGAGAGATAGAGAGAGAGGCAAAGCACAGAAAGCTCGTCAGATCCTTTGACGTCGAAATCTTCATCGCTCATGCACTCTCCTAATTCCTGGATATCAAAGCAAGTCCAAATTAATACCTCTTCCATTTATCCAGATCTTTATCTCTTTAAAATCTTCAGTTAAAGAAAATCCTTATGAACAGAGTCAACAGTATAATAAATCCAAGAGGGCTTCAAAGAGAAATCAGCCTGCACACACACACACACACACACACACACAGAATAAAATTGAAGGAACCGAAAATAACACCAACCCACCTAAAATTCAGGAGATATCAGTAGCAGCAGGCAGCACATATGAATCTGCTCATAGCTTATATATTTTGAGATCAGAAGACTCCATAACTGCCCTAGGCAAGCTATTGTGCATTTTAGCTGTAGCCAAGATAAAAATCCATTTACAAAGCAAAACCAAGAACAGAATAAACCAATAAAATGTTTAGAAGGCAGTTTAATCAGCAATGACGAATAGTACCAGTCACTTATCAGAAATAGTACCCTGTTACAAACTTCAAGAAAAGATTTCAGCTACTTTAATATCCATACTACACTTCTCAAGTTGTGTATGATGTATGCTCAACTCAGAATGTGTGTATAGAAAGAATAATTTCATCTTAATTTGTCACCAAGACTTTTTAAATCACCTTTTTTTTTTTTGAGAAGGCAAGAGTACACTTCAAAACACAATGTTATTTTAGAAGTCTCCCTTCAGAGGATCTTGTGTAATTGGAGCCTCAAAAATTCAAGCACAGATGCAATGCACGGGTACCCTAGAGCAATATTTGTATTTGAATAATTTACTTATATTTTTTCTCTACATATTAATCTATTTTCTCTTTCCTAATAACTAATCTTCCTGTATTTCTTGTTAATTTCTGTAAATTCTTTCAAATGGACACCGTAATATTCTTTGGAAGCTTCTTGAATTTCAAGTCGATGGCCCTTGTGGTAGGCTTCTTGTTCCATATGCATAGGGTTCATCTTCTGAATAATAACAATAGTAATAATAATAATAATAATAACAATAATAATACTTGTACTCACTCTGCCATAGGCCAGATTAATTGCTCTAATTTACGCTATAAGCGACCCAAGATGGACATATGCTGCAATTCAAACTTCTACATTCCTGTAACTGTAGCCGTACCAGTCAAAAAGGTGGTGTGGGATATCATCTGAAATGGAAAAGTAGAAGAATTCAGTCACCTTCAAATGAAAAATGGAGTTATCTTACAAATTAACATCACAGAATCAAGATAATGGATTATTCTTAAAATAAAACATAACAGAATATCGATGGTGATTCTTATTTTCATCTGAAAGCAATTCCTAAGGAAGCAGTGATGAACAAATCAATAAATTAGTTTACGAGACCATGAACTCACTCTATGAGACTCATATGGCCAGCCCAAGGAATTCGAAATGAGAATGAGTGTTGAAAATAGGAGCTGGGTAAAACTGAAGTTGGAATGGAATGGAAGACAAAATTTAGGCCAAAGGCCAAGCGCTGGAACTTCTGATGAGGTCATTCAGTGCTGAAAGGGAAACTGAGAGGAATAGAAAGGTCTGAAAGGAGTAACAAGAAGAAAATCTTTTGCAGTTACACTATGAAACAATTGTCAGGAAGGTTGAGGAAACTAAAATGTTGAATATGAAGGGAGATGCAGTCAAAGGAAGGGAACGGGTTGCAACTTGGGGCCATGGGAGGGACGCTGCAAAGAGCCTCTAGAGGCAACTGCTTCCAAACATTTAAAACAAAAACAAGACTGGCTCCAATATGCAATCTGCTCACTAATGCTTCATGACCAACCTGCCACAATTAAGTGTCATAGTTACTTACTGAACTGGACCAAATATAAGACTTTTTAACACAAACTAAATTGTAGTTGCTTTCTCACAGATAGAATGCAAGCACCTAAACAATACAGTCTTCATATGTCAATCAACTGCGTAAGCCCAGGCACATGATTCAACGACCTAACCTAACCAAACTGTTGAGGAAAGTTACAAACATACAGGTAATAACTCATTCCCTCAGCTAATTTGGTTAGGTAATCATTCTTTTTCCTTGGGTAATTAGGTCAAGTAACTGACTCCTTGGCTAATTAGGTTAGGTTAGGACATTTTTTGGCTAGTTAGCCTAATTCGATAAAAGGAATATTTTCACAAATTTAACAAAAGCTGGTGCAATAAAGGCATTACTTAAGGTTCTTTACAGCGTGCCTTCCTTAGGCCCCTAGCGGCAACCCCTTTCGTTCCTTTTACTGCACCTCCATTCATATTCTCTTTCTTCCATCTTACTTTCCTCAACCCTCTTCTACTTAACATAGGTATAGGATCTACTTGTCACTTTATACCAGATATGTAAGTAGTTCTAATAACCTCAATAACTTCTCGAATTGTTTGTTACAATTACAAATGTATATTTACTTGTTACTTTCCCATTTTTTTGTATTTACAGTCGGTTTATATAAATTATTTTCTACCATTTACTCAGCATTCATTCCTCTGTTTTTCAGTATATATTTAAAAAATCCCTTTCACGTGAATATATAAAAAAATTTATATATAAAATATAAAGTATACCTTAGTTTTACCAGACCACTGAGCTGATTAACAGCTCTCCTAGAGAGGGCTGGCCCGAAGGATTAGACTTATTTTGCGTGGCTAAGAACCAATTGGTTACTCAGCAACGGGACCTACAGCTTATCGTGGAATCCGAACCACATTGTAGCGAGAAATGAATTTCTATCACCATAAATAAATTCCTCTAACTCTTCATCAGCCGGCCGGGGAATCGAACTCCGGCCCAGCGAGTTCCAGTCTGCAGCTCTACCGACTCACCCAATGAAGAGCTTATGTAAAGAGTTGCGCAGCGAACTGACTGGAATTTTGTCTGGTAAAAAGACCTTTGAGCAATTAAGAATTCACACTATTTTCGTCCTTATTATATTACTCCGTAAGGATTGCATGTGAAACTAAGAGAGAGAGAGAGAGAGAGAGAGAGAGAGACTTTAAGCTACAAACAGACTTAGTGATGGGCAAAGCCTCTCTCTGCTTCTGAGGGCACCTATTCCACCTGTCAGGCCCCAACTCTTGAAATCTGGCCACACACCAGATAATGTACCAATCAGAAAGGACGTGATGAGGGTGCACTCATCATCACATACAAGTTGCTTTTTCACTCCAACTTGTTTCTCTAAGACACCTTGAAGTACAGCACCCAAGCACACCAAGACAAGAACTTCAATTTTTTGTAGTGGAAGGCTATAGCACACCGGCTAAAACAACCTCCAAGATACGTGAACATGGTTACGCAAGGACCAACCAACGTGGGGACGCTAAACAAAACCATCACATGCAGCGAAGATATCTGTGCACACAATGCACCAAAGAAATGATGGTAGGGGATGCTGGCTAATCCTAACAACCCATAATACAAAATACAATATACACTACGTCGCAATACAGCCCAATAAACCTGTCCCTCGTAAAGACTAAAAGTAAAAATGTTTGGAGAAACTACCTTGCAAAGGACCAGATATGGCAGGTCTAGACTAGAAAAGCAAATATTTACTCTCTTCTGCTGGTAACTTTTGGTATTCTGAATAGGACAATATACAGCCTGCATCATCTAAGACACATTAGATATAACTCGAGTTTTTCCCCCAAATTTGTAAGGGTCAGGAGCACCTGCCGTCTTCGATTTGGAAATTCACCAATAATTTCAGGTCCCAAAAGACTGGGGCATTCAGGCAGCCTATATAGACTAGCTTAGGCTAGTGGACTTCTAACAATTGGTGGTTTAGGTGCTGGTAAACTGAACTCCAAAGATTAAGGAACAAGCTATAATGACCTTATGTACAGGGTCGCAATACACATACGCAGTCTCTTTAAATACGCTCAAAACCTGATTCATAAAGCCCTTAGTACCACTACCAAGCGTAAACGCAGTTTAGTTTCTCGTGTCGGGGTAATTGTCACACAGGAAGTGACTTGGCCTTCTTTTCCCATCTTCACAACTCTTACCAACATTCTTCGTCTTGTGCCATTTTCTTATTTATAGTATTATGGATATGTACAATTCACTACAGGAAAAAGGTTGTTGTGCCTTTGAAATCTGATGAAATATGAGACCAGTGCAGTATCAGAAATGAGCTCCAACACACAAGCACAGATAGAATAGCTGGCTAACACCATTTTTTTGTATCACACTTACGCAAATCCATGTAGCATTTTATGTGTCTTGGACACTGTAATCAAAGTGTCTGGTCTTTAGGTGTAATGATTGAGTCAGTTTTTTGTTCACTACACTACATACATAACATCATTACTGTAAAATATCTTTAATAGGATTAAAATTACAGTATCGATAGAAAAATGTACACAGAAATGCAAGATGTTTCATAGAACAGCATTCCAGTACTGTGATTCTGACAGCTAATTCTGCTTATCATAAATGACGCACATTTATCACACACTAAAGTTACTGAAGATAGCTTAAAAATATACAGCAATATTGTATTATTATTTGTGAGGAACCTCCCATGATTCAGTTACAATAGGCTCAACCTAAAGTTCCACTAGTCACTGTAACTCCATATGCCAATCACAAAGCATCTGAAATGGCAATGAGGCATGGCCCCTTCCAAATATCTGAAAACCCCATCACACCTAACCTTCAGCACAATAAGAAATCAACGGTCAGTAACCTGCTTAGCTTTAGAAAATGCACATTTAAAACATCTTTACCTGGGATGCAAACTAGGCACCTTATACCTTGCTTTAAAGGACAGGTTTTTTTCTTTTATTGATAAGGCCAGTTCATTTTGAGATTGCCACAAGGGGTCACCTACAGGATCTGTTTGCAATGTGAACTGGAGATAGGATGATAAAGATGCTATAAAGTCTAAGAAAGCTGTTCTACTACCTAGCTTATGATAAAACACCTAATGAGGACAATTCATACTGAAACTGCTGCTCTACCTAACTTAGGAAAGAAAATTCAACAATTGTAAATGATTTCAATAAGTCAGTCTTTCAATTCCGCCTTCACACAAGGGATGAATGGGACTTCAATGATATTTTCTGCAACCCTATACCAACCACATGAGGTTTCTTGGGCATGAAAAAGTCTTAATCTAAAGGCTGCCACTCTGTAGGAATCCCCATTTCATGCTCTGAAGAGGCGCAGTAACTTCTCTGTCATCTGACTCAACTAAATTCCACTAACCTATCATTTTCACCTAAGAATTCACCAACATGCTAAAGCATAGCGGCTATTAAATCTCACTACAGGAATTCATCCTCCTCCTGTCCTGCTGTTAGAGGCTTTGGCTGATTGCACCTTCCAAAGATGGACCATAGGGTCAACACATCCCTCAAAAATGAACACTTATGACATATAGAGGAAGTTAATCCTTAGGCAATATTTTGTCTAAGCAAAGAGGTTACCAACCGTATCCCCTTTCTTTGATTCTGACAAATCTCATGGGTGGTCGAAGGGACCAACAATATAATTAAAGTCTTTGGGATTCAATTCTCGTTTTATTATTCTTCGAACTTTTACATTTTAGTTCTTTCAACTCTAAGTCAACTTTTTTTCTATAAAAGTGAACAGCTCCTTCAAAATGCCTTCAGGTACTACGTGGAAAACTTTTGTGGACTCTCTCATTATCAAAATCCTTTTAAAATCTTGTCATTTCTCATTTTCATTTTACATTAATATTTTCCCCTCCCAATAGGGAGAATAACAATCTACCTCAAGCGTGAGTCTTCTGTGCTACTGTCCTCAGAAAAAAAAAAACTTGCTAAAGAAAGAAGCTGGTTTAAATACATATGGCTTCAAGGTTCTATCTTCCATCCAGAGTCTATCTAATTCAGGTCAAGGAAAAGTAAAGTTACTGAGTTCTAAAAGGAGCCCTTCTCTATAACCGCTCTGTGGGCATAAACCCCGATAAAAATTGATACCATAATACAAAAGGACCTTCCTGAATATCTGCATTTACCCTCAATGCCACACTGGCTTCTGTCCACTAAGATAACACCTAGTATGGAGGATCAAGTATGCCACTCCAGTTCTGAGGGTGGGAAGGCACCCTCCTTCAAATCTAATGGACCAAATGCTGACCAATTCCTTGACAGTTAATTACTAAAAATGCAATCTGATTCCAGATATAAGAAAAACATAACAGGCATGCAAAATAAATTAACACCACATCTCGTGAATGAAACAGCATCACAAATAATTTCAGAAAAACTAAACAATGCAAAACAAGGTCTGAAGTTCAGTCTAGGAAGACAACTCATTCATTAGAAAGGAACTAATGATTCTCGGAGTTGAAAATCACAAAAACCTAACCAAAGAACCACTCTCTCTCCCTCTCTCTAAATAATCTAACAAAGTACCTCAGTGATTTTGATGATACTGTGTTCTCGTGCAAATGTGTCACAAATTTTTAAAAATGATATTTTTATGATAAAATAAAGTTTGTTCATACTTACCTGGCAGATATATATATAGCTGTATTCTCCGAAAGGGACCGACAGAAATTCAAAAACTTACGGCACACGCAGATGGGCCAGGTGGTTAGTACCCATTCCCGCCGCTGGGAGGCGGGCATCAGGAACCATTCCCATTTTCTATTCAGATTTTCTAGAAACTAGAACTACTGTCTCCTGAGGGGAGGAGGGCGGGTACTATGATTATATATATCTGCCAGGTAAGTATGAACAAACTTTATTTTATCATAAAAATATCATTTTGTTCATGACACTTACCTGACAGATATATATATAGCTGAATCCCACCATTGGAGGAGGGAAGAGACAGAATAGGATTTAGGAAACAAAACTATGTAGGCGATTGACGCCTTGGTTCCTTACCTGTTAGCATTGCTGACTTCGTGATTACTGTCACCCAAGCCTGCTTCTGCTTTACTAGAAAACTCCAGCGAGGTAGAGACCTATAAAGCTGGTGGAATCTAGATGATCTGTCAACGGGGGCGAGACCACAATGTGACTAGACCATATGACCTTACTTTGAGGGTAAGCGACAAACTAACAACCACCTGATCAAGCCTAGTTACGTCAAAAAAGATTAACATAAACTAAGGACTGGGGCGACCACCACTGGTGGAGACCCAACGACCATAAAAAACAACACATAAAATATTTAAAAACACACCAAAACAAAACTAAAGGAGAGGATGAGAGTCGCTTTCTGTTCCCAAGATCGTATTTGCGGAAACGTAAGGTCCCAGCGCACAGCAATTCTCATAGGACGTCTTCACTTCTGTGAGATAATGAGAAGCAAAGACCGAATTGCTTCGCCAAAAAGTGGCACCCAGAATGTCATTGAGAGACTGGTTTTTCTGGAAGGCCACTGAGGTAGCAATGGCTCTCACTTCGTGAGCCTTAACCTTCAAAGTTCTCAAATCTTCGTCTAGCACACTGGAATGGGCGTCTATGATGGTGCTTCGTAGAAAGAACGCCAGGGCATTTTTCGAGAGAGGTATATCAGGCCTCTTAACGGAGCACCAAAGATTGCTAGAAGGACCTCTACAATCCTGGGTCCTCTGCAAATAAAATTTTAGAGCCCTGACAGGACACAGTGTTCTCTCAGTGATGTTCGTCAAGCCCTTAATTTCGAAGGACCTGGGCCAAGGGGAAGACGGGTTCTCATTCTTAGCAAGAAAAATAGGGCTCAGAGAACAGACAGCATCAGGGCCTCTGAAACCTATAATCTTGCTGAACGCTTGAAGTTCACTAACTCTCTTCGCCGTCGCCAGAGCAGTTAGGAAAATAGCTTTCTTGGTTACATCTTTGAAGGAAGCAGAATGTAAAGGTTCAAACCTCTTCGACATCAGGAATTTTAGAACTACATCTAAATTCCACGAAGGTAACTTAGGGGAGGCTACCTTAGACGTCTCAAAAGACCTAAGAAGATCATGAAGGTCTTTATTGTCCGATAAGTTCAGGCCTCTATGCCTGAAGACCGTTGACAGCATACTCCTATAGCCTTTGATGGTAGGGACTGCCAGGTTCAAATCCTTTCTCAGATAAAAAAGGAAGTCCGCTATCTGGGATAGAGAGGTCGTGGTGGAGGAAATTCCCTTAAGTTTACACCACTTCCTGAAAATGACCCACTTGGACTGGTACACTGCGCTGGAAGAGGCTCTCCTGGCGTTAGCGATCGCCTTAGCCACTGGTCTAGAAAAACCTCTCGCTCTGAGCAACTTCTCGATAGTCTGTAAGCAGTTAGACTCAGAGCGGGAAGATTTTTGTGGTACCTCTCGAAGTGGGGTTGTTTGAGAAGATCTGTTCTCAAAGGAAGCGTTCTTGGAAAGTCCACCACGAGAGACATGACCTCTGGGAACCACTCTGCTGAAGGCCAAAAAGGAGCGATTAAAGTCATTCTCGTCCCTTCTGAGGCTACAAACTTCCTGACGACTTCCCCCAGAATCTTGAATGGGGGAAAGGCGTACAGATCTAGACCCTTCCAGTCCCAGAGAAAGGCATCTATTGCTAGGGCTCCCGGGTCGAGAACTGGAGAGCAGTAAAGGGGCAGCCTTGTGGTCCTTGAAGTTGCGAAAACGTCCACCAGGGGACGTCCCCAAAGCTTCCAAAGATCCTGACACACTTCTGCGTTCAGAGTCCATTCTGTTGGCAGAAGCTGATGTTGTCGACTGAGAAGGTCCGCGCGTACATTCTCGACCCCTGCTACAAAACGAGTGAGAATCGTCACCCGGCGAGAATGTGCCCATAGCAGGATCTCCTTGGCGATCAAGAACAGGGACCGAGAATGAGTACCTCCCTGTTTCTTGAGGTACGCCAGGGCCGTGGTGTTGTCGGAGTTGACTTGAATCACCCGACCTGCAACCTGATCTTCGAAGAACTGAAGAGCCAGGAAAATCGCTTTCAGTTCTTTTAGATTTATGTGCCAGGACACCTGTTCCCCTTTCCAGGTGCCTGACACTTCCTCCCCCCCTAGTGTTGCTCCCCATCCCGACATGGACGCGTCGGAAAACAACACTAGGTCGGGGCTCTGAAGATAGAGAGAGACCCCTTCTGCCAACTTTAAAGGATCGAGCCACCACCGAAGATGGTCCTTGACAGAGAGAGAGATCCTGAGAGACTCGTCTAAGTCCTCCTTGTTCTTCCAGTTGTCCGCAAGAAAGAACTGTAGGGGTCTGAGATGCAACCTCCCCAGGGAAACAAACTTCTCCAGTGATGAAATGGTCCCCAGCAGACTCATCCATTCCCTCACCGAGCATGTTTCTTTCCCCAGGAAGGCCGAAACTTTTACGAAGCAGTGCTGCTGACGTTCCTGGGATGGAAAGGCTTGAAAACCCGCTGAATCCATCCGAATCCCCAGATAAAGAATGGACTGAGAGGGGATCAGATGCGACTTCTCTAAATTCACAAGAAGTCCCAGGGACTTTGTCAGTTTCAAAGTTGAATGCAAGTCCTCCAGACACCTTTGTTCCGAAGTGGCTCGGATGAGCCAGTCGTCCAGATAGAGCGAGATCCTTATGCCGGCAAGATGAAGCCACCGGGCAACGTTCCTCATCAGGACTGTGAATACCATTGGAGCTGTACTCAGTCCGAAACAGAGAGCTCTGAACTGGTACACTCTTCCCCCCAGGACAAACCTCAAATACTTTCTCGACTGAGGATGAATGGGGACATGAAAATACGCGTCCTGTAGGTCGAGAGAGACCATCCAATCGCCTGGTCGCAGTGCATTGATAACCGACTGGGGCGTCTCCATTTTGAACTTCTCTTTGACGACAAAGTTGTTCAGTCTGCTGACGTCCAGGACTGGTCTCCACCCCCCTGACTGTTTTAGAACCAGGAAGAGACGATTGTAAAAACCTGGAGACTCCAGATCCAGGACTCGCTCTATGGCCCTCTTCTGGATCATTTCTTCCAGCAGATCTAAAAGGATCTGTTGCTTCTCCGGACGGTAAGAAGGCGACAGATCTCTGGGAGTAGAGGACAGGGGGGGTTTTCGAGGAACGGGATCCTGTAACCTTTTTTGATTACATTGAGGGACCAGGAATCCGCCCCTCTTACTTTCCAGGCTTCTGAAAACAGGAGAAGCCTGGCTCCTACTGGTGTCTGGAGGTGAGGAAAGTCACTTCTTGCCCCTTTGGGAAGAAGGGGCTCCGCCTCTGGAGAGACCTCTTCCTCGCGAAAAGGGTCTAGAGGAGGAAGATCTCCCACGAAAGGGCTTCTGTCTCTTCGGGGGAAGTCCTTGCGAAGACGTAGAAGGGACACTAGGACGTCTGGAAGACTGAGCAAGGAGATCCTGAGTAGCCTTCTCCTTAAGGCTGGAGGCGAGATCCTTGACAAGCGGCTGGGGGAAGAGATGGCTAGAAAGAGGGGCAAAAAGTAACTCAGCCCTCTGAACAGGAGAAACTGACTTGGCAGCGAAATTGCAGTACAAAGCCCTCTTCTTTAGGAGGGTTGTACCAAAATGTGAAGCCAGTTCATCAGCGCCATCCCTGACGGCCTTGTCCATGCACGACAGTACACTGGACAGCTCCCCCAGAGAAATAGAATCCGGACTACGAGTCCTTAAGTCCAAGGCCCCCAAGCACCAGTCCAGAAAGTTAAAAACCTCCATAGACTTGAAAAGGCCTTTCAGATGGTGGTCGGTCTCAGAAAGAGTCCAAGACACCTTCGCCGAAGAAAGAAGAGACCTTGACGCATCAACGAGGCTCGCAAAATCACCTTGAGAGGAAGAAGGAACTCTTGAGCCAATTTCCTCTCCCGTCTCATACCACATTCCAGCTTTCCCGCACAATCTAGACGGGGGGAGAGCGAAGGAAGATTTCCCTTGAGACTTCCTATCTTCCATCCACGCATTGACTCTCTTGAGAGCTTTTCTAGTAGCCAGAGAAGTCTTCATTTGTAGGAAGCCGGGCGATTTCCTCACCTTCGAAGAAGCTAACTGCGAAGGAGGGGAAAGAGGAGCAGAAGGCTGAAATTTATCAGGAAAAAGCTCCTTAAGCATGCTAGCCAAAACCCGGTAGTCGGAGAAAGACGAAAGAGGGGGCTGTTCTTGTTCTGCAGAGTCCGACTCCTGAGACAAATCAGCCTCTTCGACAGGAGCGACAGGAGAGTCTTCCTGGGCTAGAGAGAGACAAAGACCTTTGGGTCCAATTCGGCCCAGAGACCTCTTCTCGTGGGAAGAAGCCGCAGAAAAATCCGGAACAACTCGTACAGGAGCGTCCTGCCGAGCGTCCTGACGAGTGTCCTGAGGAGCGTCCTGGCGAGCGTCCTGATGAGCGTCCTGACGAGCGTCCTGCTTCATAAGCAGCCGAGCGTCCTGAAGAGCGTCCTGTCTCACAAGCTGCCGAGCGTCCTGACGAGAGTCCTGACGAGCGAGCCGCCGAGCTTCTTGACGAGAGTCCTGAAGAGCGTCATGCAGAGATCGGGAATAACGAGAAGCGTCCTGGGGAGCGTCCTGCCGAACGTCAAAACGAGAGCGAGAAGCAGGAGGAGAGGCAAGAAGAGCGTCTTGGCGCGAACTCTTACTAGCGGCAAGCCTAGCTGCAAGAGGAGCGTCCTGATCAACCAGCGAGTCACGACGGGGCAAGGAGAGCTGATGATCCGCAGAACGATGAGGGCGACTACGAGAAACCGCAGGGGAGAGAGACGAACGAAGAGAAGGAGAGGGAGACCTCTTAGATCTTTTAACTGGCAGCGACAAATCCTTGCGGCGCCCACGAGGCTCCTTCTCCTTAGCAGCGAGAAGGGAAGCTAACTGCCGCTGCATATCTTGGATAAGACGCTTCGAAGGAGAGGAAGCCCTCTCAGGAGAAGGGCTGCTCTTATGAGAAGAAGAGGGGGAAGGAGACGTCCTCCTCCTTCTACCAAGAGCGACAGGGGCTCTCTTCTTGGTGCGGCTGGGACGTTCAGCAACGTCCTCCTCCGAAGAAATCCTGGTCCTCTTCTGCGGCGGCAAATCTCGCAGCCAGTCGGGAGAAGATTCCAAGGCACGAGAAAGAGGAGAAGAAGCGTCCTCTTCAACGCGGCTCCTCTTGAAAGGACGAGAGTCCAACCGAGAACGTGACCCCTTAAGTGGAGAGGACGCCTCGGAGGACGAAAAGCAATCCTTAAGGATCCGTGCGCGAGCACGATCCTTGGCAGCCTGGGAGACGTCAACAAGGCCTGCCGAAGGGACGCCAGATCGGTGGGGGGTCCCCGTAACCCTCTTGCGGCTTTCGACATGCCCATTCCCTAAGTCCTGGGAGTTCGGCAGAGGTCTAGGCCTAGAGGCATTATAGGGCCGATCTGACGCCCCCTCCACAACACTGGGGGGATCACTACACTTCACTGCACTTTCGATCGCCAACACCTTAGACTCCAAAGTACGAATGGAGTTCAAAATCTGCGCAAGGGCATTACCTTCCGCAGACGCAATCACAGGGTTAGAAGGCGACTCTACAGGGAAAGGAGAAGCATTAGTAGGGTTAACAGGAGATAAATTAATACCCTGACTCCCACCTACCGACACACTCCTGGAGGAAGACCTCCTTACACGATCACGCTCTAGCTTGCGAACGTAAGAATCGTAAGCCTTCCAATCAGAATCAGGCAACGATTCACACTCCTTGCAGCGATCATCCAACATACAGACATGCCCTCTACATCTCATGCATACTGTGTGAGGGTCTACCGAAGCTTTCGGTAGCCTCACCTTACACTCCTTCACAACACACACCCTGAAACTAGCAGAACTAGATCCAGACATCTTGTTCAAGGAAAAGCCAAAACCAAAATCAAAACAGTCCAAAGAAGCGTATGCCTATCCACAAAGCCAAAGTCAAAAAACCAAAAGACAATCAGAATACTTAGTGGAAAAGTTTACGAAATCCAACGGCGGAGGTATTGACAACAGGTGTTGACAATACCGGCGACAGAGAAAATCTGAATAGAAAATGGGAATGGTTCCTGAGGCCCGCCTCCCAGCAGCGGGAATGGGTACTAACCACCTGGCCCATCTGCGTGTGCCGTAAGTTTTTGAATTTCTGTCGGTCCCTTTCGGAGAATACAGCTATATAGCCTATATATCTGTCAGGTAAGTGTCATGAACAAAACCAG
The DNA here is from genome assembly GCA_039081455.1 of Macrobrachium rosenbergii. Classification (NCBI taxonomy): domain Eukaryota; kingdom Metazoa; phylum Arthropoda; class Malacostraca; order Decapoda; family Palaemonidae; genus Macrobrachium; species Macrobrachium rosenbergii. The sequence continues at coordinate 13,472 of JANJGK010002562.1, read as the reverse complement.
AGGCTCCTCAGACCAATTCTTGAAAACCAGGTGTCCATGATTTCAACACCACATGCCTGAGTTTGAACCCAGGCCACTAAGCTAAACTTGAAAACCAGGAACCTCCGAAGCCAGTTGCCTATACCAGTCTCTGACCATGGCACCTATCCAGGCGACGTACCTAAAGTCAACATGTTACGACCAAAGGACAAACTAGAACCACACATACGAAAGGTAAGAGCAACGTACCAACTCCAAAAGAAGAATAATAGCATATGGTTAGCTCTTGAAATGGCATCCCTTTCGATGACTACAGATGCTAGTGGTGTTACTGATTTTGAGTTCATACAAAATGTGTCTGTCAGAAATCCCGGAAAACCAGGAGCTTCCAAGATCAACTGTCTATGCTACAGGTGGAACCAAAACCAGTCTCTTTATCATAGCACATCCTCAGACCATGTAACTCAATTCAAAGATGGGGAGTCAATTCATCAATTACTGGGAAGACATCAAATGCTGGAAGAGCATTTCGCCTCAAGGGCAATGCACAGATGAAAAGACGATTATAATAAAAAACATAATCCTAGGAGACTCTTGCAGGGGCATGACAAGTTCCATATCTCCTCTTTCATAATGTCTTAAAAGGATTTTTCTTTTTATCAGTGAGAGAAATTTGACACTGGACCTTAGAGCAGAAGGTGCAAAACATCCTTGGTGCCATCTAGCTTAAGCCGTGCAAGAAATAACACATGAAATAGAACTGTAATATAAAATTTTGACCAAATGCCACGGGTTGGAACCTACAGGGTCATTCAGCGCTGAAAATGATGTTGAGACAATTATCAGGTGAGAGTGGAAAGTTAGATGGAAGTGAGAGAATATGGACGGAGGTACAGTCGAAGGAATGAAAGGGGTTGCAGTTAGGGACTGAAGGGGTGATGCAAAGAACCCTAAGTTAAATATTGGTCTAATCTAATGGCCACAGCTTTGCAAGCTTTGTCTGCACCCTAATTTAATACCAGAGTTGATCCGCTCTTGAATTTTACTCTTACAAAAGGTAGGATCACATGCAAATCCATACTTACCCAAAAATTATAAAAATGAAGACATCCACACAGTGTGTTTGTCAGTCCACTCAAATCCCTATCCTTTCAAGGGAATAGCCAGAAGGTTCTCTCTCATGTGAAGCAAACAATTGCACCTGGAAAAGGAGAAGGAAGTTGAGTGTCATGCTAGATGAGGAAACAAGCAGTGATACATAAAAAATTCTACTCAATCAGTTATGAAAGGTCTGGGCAGCTACTACCCATACTACAGAACATTGAAAGGTAAGATATACAATGACCATAAATCTTCTGATAAATGGAAACTTATTATTTATTGAAAATTATACAGAAAAAGGATATCAAATATAATTATTTAACAACTAAACTTATTGGTAATGTTGCAAAGAATATAAATAAAACTTATACTAATCAGAAATCACCAAAGAGGCCCATACTCATGTAAGAAGGTCCAGGAAAAAATGATGTAAAGGTGTTGAATCATAGTGTTAACAACAAACATAAAAAAATGTAAAAAAAACAGTTTTAATCACAATTACCTCTGCTGGCAAAAAGGACAGGGACTTCTCTAAAACCATCTGGAGATGATAATGTGATGTACCGGTACTTAACAGGCTCATTTCTCAATTCTGAAAGGAAAAATACAATATCAAAATGAAATCCAACAAAACATATGCAATCAAAGCAGAAATACTATTGACACCTCAAATACGCAAACTCTTAAAAGTTTCAGGTACAAACTACTGACTTTCCCCTCTGCCTGAACATTACATCAGTCATGACTAAGTGGTGAGCACAGGTATGAAGACGAAGAATACTTGATATTTTTGGTAAAACCATCCCAGGGATCCAAGCACTCATTTCACGACTGCCTAAAGAACAAAGGTGTGGGCACCAACAGGAATGGACTGAAAGAGCTACCCAAGGTACTTGTGCATACCAAGTGTAAAAGTTACCCCTGCATTCACTCCAACCCTCTCCTTACATTTACTCATGACCAACAGCCACTCAGAAATTGTAATTCAATTCACAACGGTAATCTTAACTCGCATCCATTCATGCTTAGCCTTAATAGGAATGGAATGGAATATAAAATCAAAGCCTAGGGGCAAGTGCTGAAACCTATGGAAAGGTCACTCAGTGCTGAACGGGAAACTGCGAGGAATAAAAAGGTCTGAGAGGTGTAACAGGAGGAGAACCTTTTGCAGTTGCACCAGGAAAAAACTGTTAGGAGAGGGTTGAGGACGAAAGTAAGATGGAAGAGAAAAAAGTGCAATTTTCTTTTTTAAAATTGACAATGAAAATAAATTCAAGGTATGTACTGTCAAACTTCTGTCTACAAAGAGATCAACAGATATATGACTCTACAATAGTAATGCTTAAATTTGCATGTTGATATGACCTTGGGAGAAAGAGACAAAGATATAGAGAAATAACAATGCAAGCAAACACTACGAAAGTATTGGAAATACTTCTGAGGCAGCTGAGAAAAGGTTCAAATTGCCATACGAGTCTGGCGTTGTACCGGAGAAAGAAATGACACCACATGTTTGAATAGAATAGAAGATATACAGAATGTAGGCCAAAGGGCAAGCACTGGGACCTATGAGGTCATTCAGCACTGAAAGAGAAATTGACTGTAAAATTGTTTGAAAGGTGTAACAGGAGGACAACCTCAAAGCAGTTGCACTATGAATCAATTGTTAAGAGAGGCTGGAAAGTAAGACAGAGGAAAGAGAATATGAACAGAGGAACAGTAAAAGGAATGGAAGGTGTCGTAGCTAGAGGCTGATGGGATGCTGAGAAGAACCTTAAGTATGGACGACAGTGCACTGCGTGAGAGGCACTGACGGCACTAGCCCCCTACGGGTATCGTGTTTGGGATCTTGAGAAGGATTCTGTGTCCTCTGGGGAGGCCAAGGATATCTTGAAGAAAGGACACACCTAAATTCCTACACCAGAAGGGAATCACTAGCAACTACAGCTATAGTGGTCTAATTGATAATGGCCACAGCTTTGCAAGCTTTGTCTGCACCCTTACTTAATACCATAGTTAATTAACACTTCAATTTTCCACTTACAAAAGGTATAAATTACATGCAAATCCATACTTACTCAAAAAATATAAAAATGAACACATCCACACAGTGAGTTTGTCAGTCCATTTAAATGGCTACCCTTGAAAGGGACTGGCCAGAAGGTTCTCTCTTATGTGAAGCAAACAATTGCACCTGGAAAAGGAGAAGGAAGTTGAGTGTCATGGTAGATGAGAACAAAGCAGTGATACATAAAAAATTCCACTCAATCAGTTGTGAAATGTCTGGGCAGCTACTACCAATACTACAGAACATTGAAAGGTATGATACAATGACCATGAATCATCTGATAAACAGAAACTTATTATTTATTGAAAATTATACAGAAAAAGGGTATCAAATAATTATTTAATAACTAAACTCATTGGAAATGTTGCAAAGGATATGAATAAAACTTATGCTTATCAGAAATCAACAGATAGGCCCACAGTCATGTAAGGAGGTCCAAGAAAAATTGATGTAAAGGTGTTGAATTACAATGATAACAAAGACAAATAAAACGTAAAAAATAGTTTTAATCATAATTACCTCTGCTGGCAAAAAGGACAGGGACTTCTCTAGAACCATCTGGAGATGATAACAGGCCCATTTCTCAATTCTGAAAGGAAAAATGCAATATCGAAATGAAACCCAACAAAACATATATATTAAAGCAGAAATACTATTGACACCTTAAATACACAAACTCTTAAAGTTCAGGTACAAACTACTGACTTTCTCCTCTGCCTGAACACTCGGTTACATCAGTCATGACTAGGTGGTGTGTACAGATATTAAGTCAGAAAATACTTGATATTTTTAGCAATACCATCCCACGAATCCAAGCACTCATTTGATGACTGCCTCAAGAACAAAGGCGTGGGCACCTACAGGAATGGACTGAACGAGGCACTCGAGATATTTGTGCATACCAAGTGTAAAAGTTACCCCTGAATGCTTCCGCATTCATTCCAACCCTCTCCTTACTTTTACTTATGACCAACAGCCACTCAGAAATTGTAGTTCAATTCACATCGGTAATCTCAACTCGGATCCATTCGTGCTTAGCTTTAATAGGAATGGAATGGAATATAAAATTAAAGCCTAGGATAAAGCGCTGAAAGCTATGGAGAGGTTATTCAGTGCTGAACGGGAAATTGTGAGGAACAAAAAGGATTGAAAGGCGTAACAAGAGGACAACCTTCTGCAGTTGCACTATGAAAAAACTGTTAGGAGAGGTTTGAGAAAAGTGAGATGGAAGAGAAAATATGAACGGAGGTACTGTCACAGGAATGGAAGGGGTTGCAGCTGGGAGCTATGGAAGGGATGCAGCCAAGACCCTTCAGTAATGCCTACAGTGCACTGACAGAACTAACCCCGTAAGGGGCATAGCCTTTACAGTCTTGCGCACTGTAGAAGTAACTGGAGCTGTCACTCAGTCTTTGATTCATTATACACCCCACTGAAACTGACAAACTACAACTGTATGATGTAACGCTATAATTCAGTCATACCAAAAGACAAAGGAATCAGGAAAGAAGTTCGAACTTCTTTCCCACTTACTCAAAGGTTAATCCTGCTCTGACAATGATTTTCAGGTCCTCAAATTGAATTTAAGTAGTGTGTGTGCGTGTGTGTGTGTCTGTGGCAAGATTGGGTGTGATGGTCCTGATATTCCTAAAGCATCAAAAAAGCAATAAAAACAGGCTACCCCTGATTTGATAAGAGCAACACCAGCTGCATAAAGTCAAACATATTTTACCAAAGTGCAGAACAAATACAATCACTACCTGAATCCTGTACATCCCAGACATTTCACTCATTCAGTAACATAACTTACTTTTACGACTAATAAAAATGTGGGAAAAAGCAAAAAATGAATTCGTTTGTCTGTAAAATCAAAACTGCTAACTAACAAGTTGGGTGAATGAACCTTTTTACAAACAGCACAATTCACAAACACGCATCACCTACACACAAATTCACAAACCAGAACCACGACACCATGACGACACTAAATATATTTGCAAAAATTATACTAACAGAAATGGATATGTATCTTGGTGAGGCAATTCTCCATGAATTCCTCCACTCAGGACTAAACACCTTCAAAGAGGCTGCCTCTAGCACGTAAGCCACAAGGAATTCCCCATAAAAGGGAGACTCAATCGCTGGATTTAGAGGCCGTTCAGAACCTGGTTGGTCCACAGACCAAGCACCTGAGGATTTAGGCATGAGCGTAAGGGCCTGCAATGTGTATGAGCATGCCACGCCCATCATATCTTAGCCAGGAGAGTCTCAACACTGAGGCCAGTCACACAACTGGATAACGAGAGTTGAATGTATGCTTAACACCCTTGGTGTGTAAAATACTCTTACTGAAACTTGCAAAATATCTTAGCAGATTAGGCCACATAGCAATGGGGTACAGCAGAGCCCTGAAGGCAACAGCGTAAATAGCAAATACACCAAGTGCATGACAACAAATAAGTTCTCTGAAGCGCTGGATCAGATCAAATCAAAGAATAGCAGACGTCATCCTTTATAATCCGTCTTTGGTCATCAAATGCAGAAAGGGAAAATAGTTTCCTAATGTGTGTATCTTACAAAACTGGACAAAAAACAGTAAACTTTCCCCTCAAATCCAATCAAACTGTTCACATGACACCACATACTCAATACTTAACATGTTACAACTCAGGCAGTTTTTTAAATCTGGGATAGCTGACAACGACATTAGAAATATATTTCAACATGTAGAAAGTGATTTACGAAAGGCATCTTACTGTATTTGCTCATTCTACCGGGTTAAATGCTCTTGCGTTATTTCAAGTAAAATATTAAAAGCCAAAAAGTGAACTAGCAGATGTTACAAGTGGGTAAATCTTTGTTTTCTTGTCTATAGTGGAGGGAGAGGAAAAAGAATTAGTGTCAGAACACCAAGATATTGGAGAGAAGGCACTGGATTTGTACAGGTCTACTGTGATGAGAATCAATTTATCACTTACCAGGAATATGATGAAAGCATCTCATTTCACTTTTCATAAGGCAGGTACTAGTGACAACTGTGTAACTGTGACCTCTTCCCATCCTGAAATGAAAAATATGGAATTAAAATGAAATTCACCAAAAATGTAAAGAAGCAGAAAAAAAAACACCATAAATATTCACGTACAAAGCTACGGGTACAAACACCTTACTCTTATCTGCCTAGATTTCCAGTTAGGAAGTGAACAATTATGATTTTAGACGAAACCTCCCCAGGAAAGAGAGGTCCAGATCTCATCTGCCGAGCAAGCATTTGACTGCCTCAAGAATGCAGATGTGGGCACCAACAGGAATGCACAGAAACAGGCACTAAGTAACAGTCACGATATTTGTGTGTTAAATGTAAAGGTTGCCTTTTATCCTAGATGGTTTCATATTCAGTTAAAATCTGAGGAAAGAAAACTGGTAGATGGAGGTGACACATATCTGCAATCTCTAATCAAATTGCTTTCTGCATAACTTTTGCAATTGTGCACATTTTGGGAGTACTGTGGGAGTACCTTGGAGCTATCGTGTGCAGTCTTCGATTCATACAACATCCCGATGAAGTCTGCTTACTACAACTGTCTTATACTGACTCTACAAGTCAGTCACGTCACGAGGGACAGAAATCAGATTAACTTTGAACCTCTTTCTCACAAACTAAACGATTTTCTCAATAGGCGATGGGCAGGGGGCAGGGTTGAAGACGAACCTCTTTCCCTCTTAAGTAACCTTAAGATCTTCGCATTGTATGAGAGAGTTCATCTTGCATTCAAAGGCAAACCCTCTACAAGAAAAGTCAAAACTAATAGTACAAGCACTATCTGAATCACATAACACTTCCAGTAAAACACAGACAATCAAATGTAACTACATTTACAAGCAAAACACTAAAGTGGAAAAATTAACATTTCACAGTACTAACTCCACTTTTATACTCCTTTAGAGGCTAAGTAACATTGGTGTGTCTTTTGACTTGGCTAAATCCCACGTGTCGAATTACGGTGACCACCCACTGGACCAAACAATGAGAATTCATCCTCCTGTCCTGTTCCTGGTACCTTTGGCTGATTGCAACTTCCAAGTTTAGGCAGTGGGTTTGTGAAACCCTTAATCAATGAACACAAGATGCAGGAAATTTCTCCTAAGTGGTTAACCATCAAATCTCACTTGCGGTTAAGAAAATCTAAAAAGGAAATTCACCGTATTCCTTTTTACTTTGATTCTGACTAGTCTCAAAAGTGTTTAAGGGACTGAGGATTCAACTGAAATCTCGGTGTATGCCACAGACACTGGATTCAATTCTTCTTTCGTTATTCTTCCAACTTTTAATTCTTCAAACTCCAGGTATATATCCTCCAATAAAAGTTACCAGGTCCTTCAAATATACTCGTACCCATCAGGTATTGGTAAAACTTCTATAGTGTGTCATTAAAAAAAGTCCTTTCAACTTTTGTCATTTTTCATATGATGCTGGACTTTTGACGTCAACATTTCCCCCACTCAAAGAGATTAACATTCCACCTAAAGCAAGGGTCTCCTATATTCCCATCCTCAACAGAAAAATCAAAACCTCACTCAAGTAGAGTCAGTTTGAGTAAGACTGACAAAACTCCAATGTTCCTAGCTTTCCCAAAACTAGTCCAAGGAGCTGTCGATCATTTCTGCCCGGAGGGTTATCAACACAGCAAGAAAAGACACTTTATTACAGTAAGAGGACCTCCCTGAATACCTGCACAACCCTCTGAGCCATACTGGGCTGTCTGACTATCAAGATGAAACTTAGTACCAGGAATAACAAAAGGTGGAAGATCCAGGATAAATATACCAGACATGCAAAAAAAATTGAAGATATCTAGTAAATGAAACACCACCATTAACTTCAGAAAAAAATAAACAACACAAATCTGCTGGTCACTTTCAAGAGAGCATTGTGGTTATTACAATTAGGACACAATACAAAGTTTCAAAGGGCAGTCTAGAATGACCCTCACTCCTTAGAAAGGAAACAATAACTTTCAGAGTTGAAAATCACTTAAACTATCATAAATAATCTAAAAAAATACCTTAAAAAGGGGGACATGAACAGTGCATGCAATACTCACAATGCACGTAACCTGAAATGACTGAGTGCTTTCAAGAAATTGGATCCAGATACAATTAAAGTTCAAAATAGTGAAAAGATTCTCTACAACTCGGCAAAGCAACATCACCTAAGCTTCCTTCTTCAAACGATTTCCTCAGCAAGAGTAATACAATTAAGACCAACTTAATGTGGTCATCAGAATACTAATATTAACATCACCCTTCACGTAATACCACACAAACCATATACTGCAAACGATGAAGTTCGTTCTTCATGCTCCCAATCACAGACTGATAACAGATTGGGGTTACAGAAACTCTTCACTGGGATAAGTACAGCATAAAAGCTATACCCCAAGGAAAATTCTGCATTTCGATTGGTACATCTGACAGTAAAGATGAGGCACAACCAATAAGTTCGGGTTGCAAAGGAAAGTGGCTCCTAGGATGCAAGTGTACTAAGAAACAGATCATTTACCAGTCCTCAAATTTTTTAATAATAATAATAATAAAAAAAGGCAGACGATACTAAAATCTAACAAGCAAAATATTTTCAACGAATGGCAATGCACCTGGGGAAAAATACTTATAAATCAGAGAAAACTGAGAGTTGCTACTGGGTATGGCAATAGCACAGAATAGACAACTGTGGCAAGCATTCACTCAATCCTATGCATCCTTGGGATGCTGCATTAATTGACTAACTGATTATAAGTTTCCCTTTCGACTGATCACATCTGAACAGCAAACAAATGTTCAACAATCATGAGGTACTATTCAACAGCTGTAGGGCATTACGAACTACTGTACATCATATCCCTGACGTACAGCCAAGTTAGATTCACAAACGCTAGTTTTGGTTTCAAAACAGATCAAAGTCAAGAAACTACATGCATTAACTTTCCAATGTGAATTCTAACTCGCTTCTATATAACTACAGTAGTTGAAATTCCTCACTATCTTTCACAATACATCACTATTCATCCAAATTGACTAATATATTTTAGCAAAATTTAGGCTAAAACTGTCACTGTCGTTCCAACAAGCCTAGGAGTCACATTTTTCAATGTAAGGTACAGAACAGTCAAAGGCAAAGAACTTGAAAGGCTGTAGAGATGAAAAAGGCTAATACAAAGTACAAAGCAATACCTTCGAGAGGCTGAAGGAACGCTATTTGTGTTTACAGTGCACCACGTAAGAAAACTGCCGTAGGTGACCCCATACAAAGTTAAAGGAACTGAATGGCTGAAGCCGAAGACATAACCACTAGTTGCCAACAGTCTGTACAACCTACAGAACTGATACCTATAATGTTACTGCTCTAAAAATATTAAAGGAATGGAATGGAATATAATAGCATTGAGGCCAAAGGGAAACAGAGGAATAGAAAGATTTGAAAGGTGTCACAGGAGGAGGACAACCTTTTGCACTTCCAACTGTCAGGAGACGGCTGAGGAAAGTATAATGCAAGAAGGAGAATATGAACAGAGGTACAGTCAAAGGAATGGGGGGGCTGCAGCAGCTAGTTATTATCACGACTGTATTTAAAATCACACTTACCAAAAAGGTGTGAAATTAGGGTGCCGCCTGTTAACGGCCACGAAGAATAAGGTCGGGATTGACCTGAGCTCATCTTGACCTCCTCCAACATCTGTTTAAAGAGAAGGAAAACTGTTCTCATTCCAATCATTATTTTTGCACTCAGGCAGACAGCCAAAAAATAAAGATTTATAAATCGTCACAAAACTAGAAAAACTAAATGAAACTCACTTCTTGAACACGAACCTTTCAGGCCACCACAACTTTAGGGCATATGATGTAGAGACTGTAAGACATGGTGGAAGCTCCTTGGCATGCCGTCTGCAAAGTTTGGATGTTGCTTTGGGTCATCACCTTGAGGGTGAAGTACAGAAAACTTGCGGCCTTCCCAACATTCCTGCAAATATTCAATAAAATGTTCAAATAACGGCCTCAGAACCTTTTCAAGAATAACTTTAGCAAAAGAATAACTATAGCAATAACAACTGTGCACCTTATACATTTAATTTTACTTCCATCATCCTTAAAATATTTTATGTGTATTTAACAATCAATGTAGACACTCGCATTCTTCAACTAAAACATTTATGAAGCTGAAAATGTTTCAAATCAACAAACGTTCTGTGTTTTTGTTTTGTAAAAGTGTATCAATGAAAACTGTGCTGGAAAATAAACTTCAAAGCATATCCTCATGAAGAAAAACTTCTATCGGCACTCACTCTCTTTAGTAATGGTTGTAGGTCTTGTAGGTGGATGGCACTCATGGGTGCCACTTCAGAAAAAAATCATATCCACCAACTCTTGTGTCTAATCAGGACAGCACGTTGAGTTTTGAATAAAGAGGGCCCCTAAAATGCTGCTACTGTTGCAGGTGTTGACAGGAAGTGACGCCTGAAATGGAAGAAAAAAAAATATTTATCCTCATGAAGCAATTTTATATAATTCATGATTTAATGACGATATTCATTAATGGTTGGAAACACTCATAAACCCACAGACATACAAGTTAGGTTACATGATCAGTTTTTTTTACTCATTTTACAAAAACATATTCAAGGAAAGATCCACTGTGATATCACACAAGCAGCAATAAATGATTTGTAGCCTAGAGCTCTCAAAATTTCCTCCGGTGTTATAGCAATAGCTCATGTACTTACGAAATGTGTAAGGGTTAGGTGGGGAAAATAAGGGCTACAGATGTTTAAATGGGTTTGAAATGTTAAATTGTAATTAAACCAATCTTTGCATATTTTGTCAAGGTAAAATTCTACTTTAAACCATTATCACACTTTTGACTTGACAATACTCTCTTATCTTTCAACGTGTGGCATCGAACATTTCTGACGCTCATTCCTTTCGCAAATGACCTAACCAACAAAACAACATCATGCCCTAGGGTAAAGACCTGATCCCACAGGTTCAGTTAGGGTAGGTGTGGCTGGTTAGGTCATTTGCAAAAGAAACCAATATCAGAAAGGTTCAAAGCACAAATTAACACACAAAGAAAAATTATATTTTCATATAAAAACTGTGATAATGGTTTAAAGCAGAATTCTTCTGTCATTCCAAAGTCAATGCCTGACAACTCTGAGGAAGGGGGGGAGGGTTGCAGGCCCCTGACATAGGGTGCTGTGCCCTAACCTGGCTGGATAAGGAAATATATCATTATGGATAAGGAACCATATTACTATGGATAAGAAAATATTATGGAAAAAAATATTAAGGAAAATGAAACATATTGTTCTTATGAAAAGGAAACATATTGTTATGAATAAGTAAACATATTATTAAGGACAAGGAAACTTATTGATATAAGGTGATTCAAGACATACAGCCTAGCCTATATTATTAAGGAAGAAACAGGTCAAAATGGGTTGGCGTCCGGTTCAACTGACCCTAAACTACTAAATGACCCAAAACCCTGACCTTCCCCAATGCCCAAACGCTCATGTTGACCTACAACACCCCATATTGCTATGCTAATTAGGCCAGCATTAGCTCACGACCCTAAATGACCTAATAAGATAATTAAGATATACAATGTTTTAAAGGAAGGATTCCCATGGCAAGACCATGTCCTACAGAAGGATGCACGCCTAAAAATCTTCCTAGATTTACTCCCGAAGGTGCAGAAGGAGGGTTCCCTTCCATCCCACGACCACCAAAGGGCACCTAGCTTTTATTTTAGCCGCTGTTAATTTTAAAATGGCGTTATTTAATATTCAGATGCCCTTTGGTGGTCGTGGGATGGAAGGGAATCCTCCTCCTGCACCTTCAGGAGCGAATCTAGGAGGGGGGGTTTTAGGAGTGCCTCCTTCTGTAGGCCAGGGTCCTGTGAGTGTGCCGAGTTGCTGCTCTACTTTAGACGTTATTCTAAATTTAATAACGGCTAAAATAACAATAAATAACGTCTACAATAGAGCGGCAACTCGGCACACTCACAGGACCCTGGCCTTCAGAAGGAGGTACTCCTAAAACCCCTCCTCCTAGATTCGCTCCTGATGGTGCAGGAGGATTCGCTCCTGATGGTGCAGGAGGATTCCCTTCCATCCCACGAACACAAAAAGGCATTAAACTATTCAATAACGTCATTTTAAAATTAAAATAACGCCTACACTGACACTAACAACGTCCTGAACAGAGGAGCACCTTGTAACACGTCACACTCACATGAAGGTAACCGGTTGACTGAGCTGGAATGTTTGTTTACATTCGGGAACTATGGGTAAGAAATGGTTGACCAATCAGAGCGCAGGGTGGCTAGTATCTGGATTCTCATTGGTCGAAAGCCATTGGTAACAAAGTCCCCTTGATGGACGGAACACAATTGTAACTATAAGCGCGGGAAGGAATTGACCAATCAGAACGCTGGACGGAGTGGTAGCTGGATTCTTATTGGCTGAAATACGTCCTTTTCAAAGCTTACCAGACTGATAGGACACACTCCAAACACTTACGATGTCTTGACTGTTAAAAGTTTGACATTTTAAGACAAACTTTCGATTTTTTCTCATATTTAAAATCGATTATATATATAAGATTCTATACAATTTTATTCAGCATTTATTCCTCTTTAATTTGATATATAATTATAACTCCCATCATTTACAGAAAATATAAAAAATTTATATAAAATATAAAAAAGTTAAGCAATGAGCTGACTTTCAATTCTATCAGGTAACAATTTGGGAGTGAAAAAGAGACCGTTAAGCAATTGGCACTTTCAAGCTATTTTCGTCCTTATTACTTTCCCCATTAAGCTGAGTTCAGTCTCTCCAACTCTAAGGGTTTACGCCTTTATGACAGTTACTATCTGATACGAGTTAAATTGTTCCTTTTAAATAATTTTATACTAATTCCTTGGAGAGAGAGAGAGAGAGAGAGAGAGAGAGAGAGAGAGAGAGAGAGAGAGAGAGAGAGAGAGAGAGAGAGCATGGTTGTGGGCAGAGGGTTGGTTGCATGTGGGGGCTGTGGGAACAAGGTGGTATTTGGAGGTTGTATACTGAGGCTGTGGTAACAGGGTTGTACATGGGAGTTGTATATTGGGGTTGTGGGAACAAAGTTGTATATGGAGGTTCTATATTGGGTTGTGGGCAAAGGGGATTGTAGGTAGAGTTGTATATGGGTGGTTGTGGGAAAAGGGATGTGTGTTGTACACTGGGGGTTGTAAGAAAATGGTTGTAACGAGGGTTACAGGAAA